>CM076415.1:23419799-23502299 GCA_038363315.1 Mugilogobius chulae
CGTTTTATGTCCTTTTCACAGCTGTTAGGAGCAAGTTGCGCCGGTATTGTAACGGCCCGTTTGGTGAAGAAATTGGACATGATCAGATGTAGTCAGTAATCTGTGCTAGGAAAAAAGTGATTTTAAGTAACTTTATTGTATAGTCCCTTTAAACTTGTATATTTTTTTAATTCAAAGTAACACATTTATTACAATATATATATATATATATCTTTTTATTCATGTGTCTTACATGGATGTCTTGTTATGATCTGTTACTTGTTGTTTCTGCCTCTTCCTGTTTCTTTCATCTTGGTTGTGGGTGTTATTTTTTGTTTCTGTCATTTTCAGACATAACTAGCGCTGTTACAATTCAGAATACAGCTCCCTTTCCTGTTTGTTAGACTGTAGTTATAGTGTATTTGCCGTGTAGTTACAATGCATTACATTGTTGTTATAGTGTAAATACATGCCTTGTTCCTCCTCTGTTCCACTCTGTATGTCTTGTTACTTGTTGTTTCTGCCTATTTCTGTTTCTTTCACCTTGGTTGTGTGTGTTATTTGTTGTTTCTGTCTATTTCAGGAATAACCAGCACTGTTCCACTTTAGAATACAGCTCCCGTTCCTGTGTTGTTACAGTGTAGCTACATTGTAGTTACAGTGTAGTTACATTGTTGTTGTAGTGTAAATACATGCCTTGTCCCTCCTCTGTTCCACTCTCTATGTCTTTGTTAAAATCTGTTACTTGTTGTTTCTGCCTATTTCTGTTTCTTTCACCTTGGTTGTGTGTGTTATTTGTTGTTTCTGTCTATTTCAGGAATAACCAGAACTGTTCCACTTTAGAATACAGCTTCCGTTCCTGTGTTGTTACAGTGTAGCTACATTGTAGTTACAGTTTAGTTACAGTGTAGCTACATTGTAGTTACAGTGTAATTACAGTGTAGTTACATTGTTGTTGTAGTGTAAATACATGCCTTGTCCCTCCTCTGTTCCACTCTCTATGTCTTTGTTAAAATCTGTTACTTGTTGTTTCTGCTATTTCTGTTTCTTTCACCTTGGTTGTGTGTGTTATTTGTTGTTTCTGTCTATTTCAGGAATAACCAGAACTGTTCCACTTTAGAATACAGCTCCCGTTCCTGTGTTGTTACAGTGTAGCTACATTGTAGTTACAGTTTAGTTACAGTGTAGCTACATTGTAGTTACAGTGTAATTACAGTGTAGCTACATTGTTGTTGTAGTGTAAATACATGCCTTGTTCCTCCCCTGTTCCACTCTGTATGTCTTTGTTAAAATCTGTTACTTGTTGTTTCTGCCTATTTCTGTTTCTTTCACCTTGGTTGTGTATGTTATTTGTTGTTTCTGTCTATTTCAGGAATAACCAGAAATGTTCCACTTTAGAATACAGCTCCCGTTCCTGTGTTGTTACAGTGTAGCTACATTGTAGTTACAGTGTAATTACAGTGTAGCTACATTGTTGTTGTAGTGTAAATACATGCCTTGTTCCTCCCCTGTTCCACTCTGTATGTCTTTGTTAAAATCTGTTACTTGTTGTTTCTGCCTATTTCTGTTTCTTTCACCTTGATTGTGTGTGTTATTTGTTGTTTCTGTCTATTTCAGGAATAACCAGCACTGTTCCACTTTAGAATACAGCTCCCGTTCCTGTGTTGTTACAGTGTAGCTACATTGTAGTTACAGTGTAATTACAGTGTAGCTACATTGTTGTTGTAGTGTAAATACATGCCATGTTCCTCCTCTGTTCCACTCTGTATGTCTTTGTTAAAATCTGTTATTTGTTGTTTCTGTCTATTTCAGGAATAACCAGAACTGTTCCACTTTAGAATACAGCTCCCGTTCCTGTGTTGTTACAGTGTAGCTACATTGTAGTTACAGTTTAGTTACAGTGTAGCTACATTGTAGTTACAGTGTAGCTACATTGTTGTTGTAGTGTAAATACATGCCTTGTTCCTCCCCTGTTCCACTCTGTATGTCTTTTTTAAAATCTGTTACTTGTTGTTTCTGGCTATTTCTGTTTCTTTCACCTTGGTTGTGTGTGTTATTTGTTGTTTCTTTCTATTTCAGGAATAACCAGCACTGTTCCACTTTAGAATACAGCTCCCGTTCCTGTGTTGTTACAGTGTAGCTACATTGTAGTTACAGTGTAATTACAGTGTAGCTACATTGTTGTTGTAGTGTAAATACATGCCTTGTCCCTCCTCTGTTCCACTCTCTATGTCTTTGTTAAAATCTGTTACTTGTTGCTTCTGCCTATTTCTGTTCCTTTAACCTTGGTTGTGTGTGTTATTTGTAGTTTCTGTCTATTTCAGGGATTACCAGCACTGTTCCGCTTTAGAATACAACTCCCGTTCCTGTGTTGTTATAGTGTAGCTACATTGTAGTTACAGTGTAGCTACATTGTAGTTACAGTGTAATTAAAGTGTAGCTACATTGTAGTTGTAGTGTAAATACATGCCTTGTTCCTCCTCTGTTCCACTCTGTATGTCTTTGTTACGATCTGTTACTTGTTGTTTCTTCCTTTTCCTGTTTCTTTCACCTTGGTTGTATGTATTATTTGTTGTTTCTGTCAATTTCAGGAATAACCAGCACTGTTCTGCTTTAGATTACACTCCACTTTTCTGTGTTATTAAACTGTAGTGCACGGTATGAACATTGTCTTTAAAGTGTGTTTTTGTTTTGTTTTTTCTTCAATAAAGATTCAACAACTTGATACTGTTGTATTGTCTTGTCAGATTATTTTTTGCATTTGGTAAAGTACAAATACAGCTAATATAATTGAGGTATTTGTCATAATTACTCATTTCACAAATAGTACATCTTTATTTCACTTGTTACACACTTGGCACATTTGTTACGCCTTAAGTGCAGTAATAACGCTTTATTACCCTTTATTACAATTGTTACTCTTTATAATGTTGTTGTACTTTATTACACGTAATAACCCAATAATACTATAGTACATTCTTGAGTAATTACAGCGTAACTATTAGTTGTTTCCTTGTACTTACATGTTTAATCCTTAGTAACTACCTGTATTTACACCTAAACAAGGGAGCTGTATTCTAAAGTGTTACCTTAATTTTTTTTTTTTTTTTTTTTTTTTTTTCATTTGGCTTCATTGCATAACATTGTAAATTTAATCTTGAAATGCTACAAGTTTACTGGCCAGGTTTTTGTCATTGCAGGGGCCTGACTGAAACAGGTCGCGGACTGCATTTGGCCCCCAGGCCCAGGTTTGTTCTAGTTAGATCTCAATCAAAGCTCTTACTTAACCAAATGATCTGTTCCTAAGATTCACACAAATCTAATCCTAATCTAATGGTCAAATTAGATTTTCCAGAAAGTTTGTCCTTTGTCTTTTGGATGATGAACTTGAGAAATGGTGGCCATTTACTGGGCATTTTTAAAGAATGTGGCAAAATCAACCTGTTTAAAGATAGGAAATTAATGGCACATCCAGCTCATTCAATGAATTCTCAGTTAAAAGCGCGCCCCTCTGGCAGACACTTTGCAGAGCCCATAGTCTTAAAAACTATTGGTCTCTTCAAAAACTCTTGAGGTCTTGTCACTGTTGCACTTTATCTGCATTTCAAGACGATCTTGAAATGTGAAGGTCTTATCATTTCTGTTATCCCTGTGTCCATTTATTTTCTTGTCTTGTTGTGTGATGTGTTTCAGTCAATGTTATTATGCTGCTGGCTGCACCTTAATTGCCACTTACGGATCAAATAAAGTAATCTAAAAACAAGTTTCCATAACGGACACTTTTTAGACAGTTCAATCTAACTCCAGACATCTTTCCCTTCACAAATACACAAGCACCTGTCAAAAGAATTCTGGTAAAATGGAATGACCAGGCACACAGTGGTTATTTTAACTCTACAAAGGGGGTCCCATCAGATGGATTCTCAAGAGTTTATGATCCCGCGTACCTTATTCTCACAAAAGCATGTATACATGCATAAATATAGATGTTAACAATGTATAACTGGCTGCATCCGAACGTCCACCTATACAGAGCACTATACAGGGGTTACTATCTAGTCAAAAACTAGTGCACTAAAAAAAAAATCGCACAATACGTCTGGAAAACAAATGAGCAATCGAGATTGGTTCATCATTTTTCCACCAGTGTTCCGGGAACACCAGTGTGGCTTGATTTGCTTCCAAGTGTGATTTGAAAAATGTCAGTTTTCAATATCCAATCTTTAAAATAAGCTTAATCAGATATAAATACATTATTTACAGAATGAGTATGTGTGAAACAATGTTTACAGCAGAAAGAAAGCAAAACTATCATCATTTATGCATTTAAAGAATTAAACGCATAAACAAAATAAAAAACAATTAAGCAAAAAAGTGTGCGATGAAACAAAAAGGTTGGGAATGACTGATATACTGTAGATCACAATGCATTGTGGGAATCAGAAAATCAAAGCGAACATCAGGTATTTAACTGGGAGCAACATGACTGATGAAAGGGCCATTTAAATGTTAATCTGATCTGTAAAAGTTGAACTATCCAGTCTGTTTGAAGCTTAACGTGGGGTCCATGTTAAATAAAACTTGTATGATGAGGATTAGTCCATAAATATGTGTCAGAAGAACTTTACCGATATTTATTTATTAATTAATTAATTAATGTTTTTTTTGTTTTTTTTTTGTCAGTCAAGTGTCAGCTGAGAGTAGTATGCAGCATGCCTGATCTTATCACTGTGTTCCACTATAAAGCACTGGACAGGTAGAGTAGTGATTGGGGGGTCAGGGAACAACTTAGCTGCTTTAAATACTGGTTTCTTTGTTTGAAAATCAGGTCAATTCTGTATGACAGCTTTTTGGAATTGAGTATTTTTTGATATGAATATGGCATGTGTGTTTATTAGTTCCTCACAGTGCTTACTTCTGTGCTCTAGTTACAAACACACTAAATTACCAAATCAAAAAGCAAAATACTCTACATGTGAGTACAGTACAGAAGTCTGCAGATTCACACTGCTGGATGAATGTGAAGCTTCCAGACTGCGTTGGCTTCATATTCACAGACACCTCCAGCTGTAGTTTCACACGGGCTAATCCCAGAGGAGCCAGGCCTGTTAATCAGTGGTTAAAGGAGGTGGTTTTTGTGTGCGGAGGCTGACGGATGTAATGCAGTGGTTTACTGTTTAAGTGCGCTAATCATCGCTCGTGTTATTAAAAGACGCCGAGAGAGAAACGCTGCTAATGGAAGTCTGTAATGAAACTGGAAAGACACTTCAGAAGCACTTTCTCACAAGCAGAAGGCTGGGAATGCATTATGTCGTTATACTGAAGCAGGCTTTACATCGACTTGTTACCATGGAGATCATATAAAAGTAGTGTGAGTTGATAGCCTTGTGAGGTTTTCGAAGAAGTGAGTGTGACATGTTTTTTTGCAATTTTCCAATTTGAAGGTAATTCAATTCATAAATGACAGTTTTAAATGAATCAAGAAAATATTTGTGAAGAGTAAACAAAACAAAAAAACAGGTTGAAAATATCAAAAGTAGAGCAGAGTTCTAAGTGGCATCACATTGTCTCTTTTCCCAATTGGACTTGACACTGATCCCAATACATGAGTCAGTCAAATGCTAGTCAGTCAAAACCCGATCTTCACAAGAAAGTGTACATATACCTACAGACATTTCACAATGTAGACATGTCTGGAATTATGTGTATGCACAAAAAGAGAACCACGTGTGCAAATTCCTGTGCATCGCCTTACGTACTTGTCCGTTGTGCTCGTGTGCAAAGGTTGGTAAATGCACGCTTTCTTGTAAGACTTTGTTGGACATTATCATGAAGAACAGTCAAATGCACTGGAGATAAGAAACAGACTATTGTCAAAACACTCTCCCTGGAGGATGGATGATGGTGTGGTATAAAATTATCATAATACACATTTAGGTTGATCTTAAGTTCATTTAACTTCGATCAAAGTCAATCATTGAGTCCTTGTAGATGTTGGCGTAGATGTACGTTTAAAAGACAAACTCTGACATAATATTTGTGCTCTATCAAGTGCTTTCTGTAACTTAACTTTTCTATGACGCCATCTAAAGTTGTCCAAAGTCCATTAGCAGCTGTTTAATTAAACCAGTGTATACCTGCGCTGAGCTCTGCCTAAACCTCACATGACAAATGGCTCTCACTGCCTTTATATAATGAGAAAGTTGGGCAGGTTTGCACAGCCTTCCCTCTGTTGACTTTGCTGTGATAGCACTATGCACTGTTTGACAATGTAATACTTTTGAAGCTCTGTTTGCTCTCAGCTTAGACAGTAGGTGTCAGATATAACACAACATTCAATTAAAAAAGGAGGATTTATTTGGCTGACTCACTGAAGATAGAGTTCACGTTGTCTGCAGCAGCATATGGGCCCATTTCGTCGTTTGAGAATACTACAATCTTTGCACTTTTGAATGTTTTTTCTGTGTTAAAACTGCAGATTGTAAACCAGATGTTAAGTGAAGGCGGTTAAGAGTAAAATAGCATAGAGAACTGTGAGAAGAAGATCCAAAGTTTTACTCAAGAAATGGACAAATAACTGTAGTTGGAAAAAAATTACATTATTTTTGTAAGTATTTAAATGAGGTACCAAACCTATGACATTGTAAAAAATCAGTTTGAGTCAAAATGTGAATAAAGTTGGAATAAACTATGGCTGAAACTGGACTAAATAAAGACCAAACCAGAACTAGATTTATACCAGGACTAGAACTGAACTAAACCATAAACCAGGTCTAAAACTGGACTAAAGGACAAATACCTGTAGTTGACTAAAACTGGTCTAAACCAGGACCAGAACAAGACTAAAATCAGTTTAAACCAGGACTAGAGCCGGACAAAAGTCCAAGCCAGAACTAGAGCTGAACGAAACCAGGACTGAAATTGGACTAAACTAGGACTAGAGCAGATCTTAAACTGGACTAAATCAGAGCCAAGACTACAAATGAACCAAACCAGAACTAGACCGTGACTAAAACTGGTCTAACCAGGACTTGACCAGTTCAAAAACTGGTCTAGACCAGGACCAGACCAAGACAAAAATGGCCTTAAACCAGAACTAGAGTCAAACCAAAACTAAAGCAGGACTAAAACTGGATCACACCAGTAATAGACCAGGACTAAAACTCGTCTAACTAATAACCAGGACTAGACCAACATAAAAATGGGTTTAGACCAGGACTAGAGCAGGACAAAAGTGGGTCTAAACCAGAACTAGAACTGGACTAAATCAAAACAAAAACTGGACTAAACCAGGACTAGACCAGGACTAAAACTGGACTTAACTAGGACCTTTATGGGAGCAACATGACTGATGAAAGGGCCATTTAAATGTTAATCTGATCTGTAAAAGTTGAACTATCCAGTCTGTTTGAAGCTTAACGTGGGGTCCATGTTAAATAGAACTTGTATGATGATGATTAGTCCATAAATATGTGTCAGAAGAACTTTACCGATATTTATTACATAACTTGATTTTTTTTTTAAAGCTTTAATTAGACAGTAACTCTAGATGTGAGATGATAAACACAGAATATACGGTACACTTGATTTGTTTTAAGATGGTACTTTTCCAGTGTATCAGTTTGAAAAGGCATCTGAAAATCAAACCCATGTCCCTCTGGCTGTGAGGCATGTGAGCTAACCCACTGTGACTCTGACCCCATAAGAACCAAGGCAGATTCACAGAGGACAAAACTGCTTTTTCTTAAGATTCTTCACAGAGATACGTTCTGCTGGCTGATATGTTTTTACTGTCGGAGAGAAAAGTCACTATCTGCAGATTTATTGGACAGAAAAACAAACAGTAGTGTGTCTGTGTGATTAGTCTTATTCCCCGCTGCTTCAGTCTTAAACGTCTTTCTCTCTCGCCACAGAGCCTTTCTACACTGTCAGCCCGATTCCTGCCGATCCACGCCCAAAAGAGCCTGTGCTCGGCTGATTCCACTGATAAGACGGTAATGCCTGCTGTCCAAAGGGAGGGAGAGGAGAGGGGAGGAGAGGGAGACATTTAGAAGAGTTTTTCGAGGGCCAGATAGGTCACACTGATGCTTCTCAAACGACGGTGTTTTCTGTCGACGACTTGTTTATCTGTGGGTTTTTGATTTCCATTTATAGGCGGCATTTTGTTCGCCTGATTTTTGTTCCCCAATCTAGTTATGCCACACCTTTGCATTGGTGGCTAGCAAAAGCTTAAAATGTGTGTCAAGGTTAAGGTTAGGCTTAAGTTAAGTTAGTTTGGTTAAATTTAAAGATTTGGTAAAAAGTATGCTAACCATGTTGTGATATATCTACATCGTCTTTATCAGGGAAAATAAAGAAGCCTACAGTTCATACAATTTTGTTTTGTCTTATTATTTATTATTAAAGCGGCGCTAATGTTTAATGTATGACTAAAATCTATTGCTCCTTTCGTTTTCATCATGATAGGTCTCACTTGAAATCCACATACTGGCTACTCCACTAGCTTATTAAATATTAACACCTGCTTTATCTCTAGTAGATAGATTATCATTGTAAACTTTAGTATTTAATATTACTTGACCTTTAAAGTGTCAATACTGAATAATATGGTATTGAAGCAGCGGTCTGATTGGGTGATCCACTCCAGTTTCAGGCCAAAAAAAGAATGCCAGTGCTTTCACTTTCGTTAAGGGTCCTGGCTCAGTTAAGAGCTGGTACTCAAACAGGGTAATATACAGTGGAACTGCGTACTGGTGTATACTGGTCTACTTACAGTGGCACCGGTTCAAATAAAACTTCTATCCAATAACATTTTTTTATGGAATAAAAATATATATATATAATCATTATAATAATACTATTAATAATGCATGTGGTTATTATACTCTGAGTGAGAAAGTAGATGGATAATTTAAATAAATTAAAGACCTAATGCTAAAATCAGGTGTCCCAAGTTTTAAAGTAAATGAGAAGAGATAGATAGAGAGAGAGAGAGAAAGAGAGAGAGAGAAAGAGAGAAGAAACAGAAGAAATGTGTGCTTCTTCTAGAAAGATTCCGCACTGGTTTGTTAAAGTTTGATGTCTGGTGGCTAAAAAGAATTTACTATATAAATATATATTTTTCTTACAAATTGTTTACTTTGCATCAGGGTCTTGTGATCCAAATAATCAATACATCGGATAGAACACTGCACATTCACTTTGCTGATGTCAAACATTTTTGATAATTTGATAAATTAAAACATTGACATTGGCAAACTGAGTGTGCAATGTTCTATCTGACTTTTTACTACATCTGCTCCTGCATTTTCATCTCAACAAGGATTTCTGGAGTGCGTCTATTCCTTCTTCTGTGATCAAATAGATAAAAAACAACAACACACATTTAATCTATAGAAATCACTATAGGTCCTTTTCTTAGTATATCAAATCTGTTTATTTTTTGGAGAGTTCTTGCTCCAGTTATCTCTGTCTGGATATCTGTAAACTCTAAACCACAATCACACTGCTTCTCCTTAAAAATTCCCCAAAACTTTTCACTTTTAATAAACCTTAAAAAACACAATCAACCAAAGTAGAAAGATACATTTTAACTCTCCTCCGAAAGTCATTTTGAAGTCACCCAAACTGCTACACAAACTCAGCACATGTGAATTCAGCTTTGAATTAAAAGCCAAAGCCAAGTCGAGCTTCCACTTTATTCCTATTACACAGACCTGATTCAACAGTCCTGAATATCTCCGGCACAGCATTAGAATTGACCTACATTCGCCTTTGTCTCCTTCATTCAAAATTCAACGCGGAAAGCCCCAAAACGCCTGTCAATCTTTCATTTAAAATTCCACCACCTTTCAGTTTGAATTTGTCCAGTTTTGTCAAGTGTCTGCTAACAAGTCTCCGCAGTGCCTGACCTGCCGCGGACTCGCTCGACTCAAAACCGGCGCGGCCACAAGTTGCTGATGCGGCATACTGTAGCGTTTCTGGGTGATTTGCATTTACATCAGAGGAGCGGTGTGAAGGCAGAGAAGGAGCAGGAGCCGCGGAGAATCAGACGGGGTTAAGGTCAAGATGTACTTCATAACACAGACACTAATCTGTTGGCGAGAATGAAAGAGTGCTGGCCTGGAAAGAGCTGAAGAAGGAGGAGGAGGAGATGTGTTTAACAGCAAAGGGAAAGGAGCGTAGAGCTGAAGCACACTTGTAGATGAGTGTGGCTACTGGACAGAGGTGTTCTGTGGAGGTGAGGAAGGGCAGGAGGCTGGAGCAAAAGTATGAACTCAAGACAGATGGATGACAAGTTAAAGCGGAAGTGACAGGCTGAACTGCTCATTTCACTAAAACACTTATCAAGATTAGACTAAATATTTTACAAATGTTATTGTTTTAGTATTATTCAGTCTTTCCACACTCGGTAATAGTAATAATGGGTGGCAAACCTGAGGCTCGCGAACCACATGCAGCTCTTGGCTAATCCGATTGCGGCTCTTTGGCTCATTCAGAAACTCGCTCCTTCACACGCTCTCTCTTTCTCTCTCCTTCGGAAGCACACAACTGTCAGGGCAGTGTCACCGTAGAACTATTTAACAGACAGATCGTTTCTTTGAGAAGTGTTTCAAACTCCAAGTGATATTCTGTGAAACTGCAGCTTCATTTTTATTTATTTATTTATTTTTATTTTTTTTGTGCAAATCCGCTCTATATCAACAGAGAAAAGGTCCACAATGTACAATGAATTAAAACATGCGAAAATATCAGCGGCATAAAACACAGGACCAGTCCTGAGTCTGACTAACACTCCTAAAGCCCAGTTTTACAGGGGCAGAGCTGGGGGGGCCCTAAATCTGGCCTCTATGGAGGGGGAGGCTTCTTGATTTACTGACTTATGTATTTTTAATTATAGTAAAATTACATCACATAATGAAAATATCACCTCTAAAACTCACTAAAAATATAGGAAATTGCACAGAATTCCTGGGGGAGAATTCCCCCCACACCTCCCTGAATTACATTTTACAAAAATATTTGTAATGGAGTGCTTAAAGTGTCTGGTCTAAATAATTTAACAAAAATGCACTTTGCCCCATGGTGGTGGCTATAGATCAACTCATAGTGTGCCTCTTCAAGGATGACAGCTGAAACATGTGGCTCTTGACTTCTGACCAGTTTGCCACCCCTGATATAGAGGTTGTGCACTGTTGTCTTGGCAGTGTAGTGCTTCACTAACTTGTTTGCCAACATCAGTTGGATATTTATGACATTTTAGCTGCAGAACTACAATGTACAATCCTCATCAAAAAAGACTCATCAAAAATACTCAAGAACATCTTTTTTAGGAAGAAAAAGGTGTGTTTGTCATTCTAGGATCACACAACTGTGTGTGATCCTAGAATGACAAATGTGAGATAGGCTAAAGTTTTTCTGTTTATCTGCTTTTCTGCCACTGTTAATCTGCTTTTTTCTTTTACATGCCACATTTATAATGCTGTGATGTCACCTGCATAACATAACACAAATATGACTCAGACTGTAGACTATTGGATATAAATTTGCGTTGTGTGTTTTGACTCTTCTACATCTCGCCTGAGGACTACAGTTGGAACGTACAAATGTTTAGTGAAGTGTATTGTCCCTTTTTAAAATAAACTGAGAAAGAAAACAATGCTAATGATTCAGTGCTTTTACATTAAGATCCAGGCTATGAAAATATACCATCACATTTCACATTTGCATAAACATATGTATTTCTTAAGGCAAACATGCAGATTCAGTTGTAAATCCTGCTATCACATTCACCAGACGCTTTACTTTCAAACCAGTCTGGATTTAGGTTTTAACATTTCTTTTGATCCCTGTACATGTGATTTTCAAATGCAATCGTGATGTTTTGACATTTTTACATTTGTTAAAATATTCCAGCGCTTGTATAAAACATGTAGCTTGACATTGCTTGTAGCTGGTTGTACGAATGTTCAAAAGTCTGGGTTGTTTTGGTTGATTGGCAAGACCCGCTGCAGCATTTTAAGTATTTACAACTGGGTTTCTTTATGTTTTTAATACATCATTGTTCACATTTTGTTCTTTCTAAAACACAAAATTGATCTAAAACAACTTGCCAATGTAAACAAATGCATTAACTTACTATTTTTTTCTTGTTGGAAAGTAGCTACATGCCATGTTTGAACTCAGAAGTGCATTTTGAGTGATCACAGGTAAAGACAAACAAGTGGGCGGGGATAGGTGATAGGTGCAAACAGGTGTGACT
Source organism: Mugilogobius chulae (assembly GCA_038363315.1). Lineage (NCBI taxonomy): Eukaryota > Metazoa > Chordata > Actinopteri > Gobiiformes > Gobiidae > Mugilogobius > Mugilogobius chulae. The sequence continues at coordinate 23,432,041 of CM076415.1, forward strand.
TATGGATACACACACACGCTGCAGAAATTCAGAGAAATACAAATGCTACAGAAGTATGAAGGACGATCAGAGCAGATGATAAATGCAATAAACCCATCCATTTAAAACGATTGTAATATTTACTAAAAGAACTCGACAATACAACAAGCAATAGCTAATATGCTCATTGAATTCTAGCCACATTGTTTATGAGTTTTTCAACAGCAGTTGATGACCTCTATTAAAATAGATCATTCCTCTTAGACACCCATTTTGTTAATAATAGTTCTTCATGGAGGGAATTTGATTGGAAGGTGAAAGCTCGATATATATATATACGTATTTTTTTAGATTCCTGAGGCTGTTGTCTGTTCTTTTTCTTTCACTGCCTCCATTATCTTGGAGAGGTTGTGGTAAAATTTGAGACCACACCCATATCTTTTGGGACTGTCAAAATACCGGATAAACATGAGGAGGACAATATTTGAAGTGTTGGGATTAGTGATGCACCAATCCAGTTTTTTCTGTACCAATACAGATTCCAATACTTTGGTTTTAAGTATCTGCCGATACTCGATAGCAACCGATATCAGTGTCAGGATTGAAATACATTATTTTTCTTATCAAAACTAAAGACATACTGTATGGTAATACAGTGTTACGTAACTATTATTTATCATGCAAGTAACAACTTAACAACGTAATCTGAATAAATGTTGAGATGTTCTAGATCAGCCTCAGTAAGTAAATCAGTCTTATTATGTCCAATTAAAGGCACAAGAAAGGTACCGTTATCATAAAGCCAATACCCGATCTAGCAAAATTTCCTGAATCAACACCTCTATCCATCCTAGTTGGGATGAGATCTGCTGCTAAATATGTCATCTTATATATTGGGTTCCTTCCACGTGGAATAAATTGCACTGATTGAAGATTAAAAAAAAAGTTTATTTTAAAGGTTTTGTCATGAGTTGCTAGAAAAATTATAACTGTTCAATAAAAACAAAACAAAACACTGAAACAGAGAGAAAAAAAAAAGTACCAATATTGTATTTTTGGTCATAACATCCAGCCCTAACCTAGAGTCTAACGCGCCAATCCCACTACATGCAGCTGCGCTCCGCTCCGCCCCGGTCCGCCTCCGAAAGTTGCCGCAGACCCCTCGCCCACTGTCTCCGCTCCAGTCCTCTCCGCATGGCTGCGTAGCCCCGAGGAGTTCAGTAAGAGCATGCGCAGTAGGACGTGCTTTCCTCCACGGAGGGTAAAGAGGCTTTAAACTGTTACGAGCACGAACGTTGTCCTGTCCATGTGTCAGTGACATATTATGTAGTTAACAGCCTGCTGTGTCCAAATATCAAAGAAACTTTATGTAAAAATACGAACTTTTCGTTATCTGATCAATACAAAGTACGTGTGGAGTGATTTTACTTTGTAAATCCGGACATAGTTCACTTTCTTTTTCCTGTTTGGTGCGTTTTGATTGGCGGAGATTGACTTGGCCGGACTCGGGCGGAGAAGAAAATAGCCTTGATCCGTATTTTGGTCGTACGCCGGCGGAGAGACGGAGCTGGGCGGATTCCTGCGGAGAGGACGCGCAGCATGTGGAACGGTCCTCATTGACAACAGTTCTGTGCAGCCACTCCGACGGTCGGAGCTGGGCGGGGCGGAGCTGCATGTAGTGGGATTGGCGCGTCACTTTGCAGTCTAAAAATGCAGTTTAATACTTGGAACATGTATCAAACAATCAGAATACAACTTTGAAAAAAAACATTATTCAAGGCGTTTCCACAAGCTCTACTTGGCCTTACTCTACTCAGCCCAGTTTCCACTTTCTCTGGTACCAAATACTTTTTAATAACTGCTTGGCCCTGGTTCAAAATTAGAAAACAGAATCTCTCCACAGATGTCGTCAAAAAGCACCCAAATGAAAAGACAGTTAACGCACAACGACAGCTTAAACATTTAGCATTACTTTAACAATAATTTAAAGTGCTACAAGCTATTATCACCGGTCAAACTGTAATGTCTGTGTCACATTTGCCTAGCGGTGTGGTTGCTAGGTAACAGTTGTGGAATTACCTCTACATGTGCCGCACAAAAGACGGTTATAGACCTCATCAAACAGCTAAAGTGAGTGAAAACAAGCACAATGTTTAGTCTTAAATATATTCATGTTCAGTGTGTTTTTTTAGGATGCCATACTGTACAACTGTTCACTAATGCAAAATAAAAAGCAGCTTTACAGTCATTCACATTATTGTCAACATGCCTCCAATCTCAGAGAGGATTAAGTTTTCCGTTTGAACTCCCGCCCTGAGTGCCGGCTTGTTTCCCCCGGTGCAGACTTTACCAGGAGGCTTGTACACAGATCACAAACCCGCTGTGGTCTTTTGGACTGGGCCCCAGCAGAGATACACACACACACACACACCGCTGCTCTTTTACTACACTTTCTATGTTTAATGACTGCCAAGAGACTTTTACTGTATTTAAAAAAGGTTGTTTACATCTTCTTGAGTCTGGAAAAAGTCAGATTAAGAACTGTGGCAATATTTTTCAACAGTTAGAGATAAATATCGAAATAGAAGTTTATACAAGTTGAGTGTTTTTAGTCGAAAGATTTGTAGATAAGCCAAAATAAAATCTTAAGTCTAAATGTGAGAAAAGGCCAATGTAGAAAGTTTACAGGGACAATTTCTGCCTTGTGGTTTTAAGTTATTTTAAGTCTTTTAAGTGATTTATCTGACGCATGTAACTTACAACAGTACTAAGCTACTGTGGATTATAACTGGAAAATGCAAATAGAAACAATGTTCAAGTACATTTTAACCCTTTAGATCAAGTATTTCAAACTGATGCCAATAGCGGTTTTATTGAGTGAGGCCGATCGATTAAATATTGTGGGATGTGCCTATAAAATCTCTAAAATGCAATGCAATGCAACTACACTATAGCAAATTACATACAATTTACAGACTGGTTACTCACTTTTGTAATCACTTATTGTTTGATGTAAAACATAACATAATTGATGTGGATAAACTATAAAATATAACCTAATGGTCTTATTTATAACATTATATACTGCAGCCCTAGACCAACTCTGAAGAAGATCATACAGAGTTGAGCAGCTAAACTTTTCAGAAACAGAAGACATGGAGTTAGGAGAAGGAGAGCCGTCAGGGCCACTGCTAGCTTATTGGTTGCACTATGCCAGATTTCACAAATGTTGCGCGATTAAAGCTGCAGATGTATTAGTTCATTTTGTTGTTTGTCCTGGGCCAATATGTGTCCTATTGACGTGAAACAAAGACTGACTAATAGCTTATGAGTTATAGAACATTCATCGTCAGCCGCATCGAGTCCAGACTTCTCTGTAACTCATGAGTTCAGCACGCCGGACATCGAGCAATTGTGCGTTTTCTTTCATTATGGGCTGGGTCTGAAGAGAAGCTTTTATCTTAATTACCAGCACGAGGGCACCGTTTGGCTTGGCAGTGGTGCCCCCCAGAGCAGCTGATGCCCTACACACTCTTATCTGTGTATCTGGTGCAGCAGCACTGAGATCCGTGACTGACTTGGTGCAGAATTGTTACTTTTGTGCATTAGAGCTGTAGTCGTTTAGCCGATAGAATCTTGGTCGACCAAATTTTGTTGGTCAACTTATTGTTTTATTTAGAAAATAAGGATTTATATTAAACAACAATTAGCCCGATTAGCAGATCTAAGCTGGATTTTAAATATAAATAGTGATGCCTCTTCAATTTTTTGGTTGACTACAGCCCTATTGTGCACAAGGAGTTAATTTATTGAACAGGATTTTCTGATGGAACTGGAAACTTGTATTGTCTAGATTTGTAATTTTGAAAAGACGGATAATTTCCGAATAAATGAAGGATTGCACATGGTTCAATTTGAAGGTTTTATGATGGAAAAATCTTTTGCCCCAACTGCACCACAAATAACCGTACCAGCTGAAATACTCATCGCAATTTCAGCAAGACGTGATTACAGTTCATCTTTTGCTTTGTAAAGCAATATCCAAGTGTGGTGAAAACAAATTTAACTGACACCAGCTTTGTCAAGTGTCATGTGCATTATTATTGTTACAGCAGAGCGTCGAGATAATCTGTTTTCTTTAGAGACACAATAATGCAAACACTGGAATGAAATACGTGCACATACCAGCTCTTCTTCTCTTCTCTACATTCATATACGGCTGCCTTTTCCACATCCATCAATAACAGGCTGTATATGTAATCGTGCAAAGTCCGTGGATAATATACCTGAATCCGAGCTGTGTCTGAGGAATCCTACTTCCTTAGAGCCAAGCTAACTCTTCTAAGGCGCTTCATTAAGTCCTCTGTCAATCAGCCAATTAGGTTGAGACTAATCAATTAAAATCCAATCATTGTGGAGCAGCATAACCAATCGTCTTTATGATGAGGAGTCCAAACAGAGCTGCAGCCTGCAAACGCACAGATAGACCCAGAGAGAAGCAGAGGTCAAGTCCAAGGAGAGAAACGAAAAACATAAGGAGGAAAACTGTTTAAAATTTCAACTTGTTCATGAAACTATACGAAAAACTTGCCTTGTTTGTCTTCCACACACTGCACTAACAACAGCACTGCCCTATACTAAATCGAATACGCATAATCAGGCTGCTTCCTTCCTAAAACTACCCAACTCATTTTTCATTTAACAAATACATGTATAATATCTTTTTGCAGACTTATAAGGAAGACTGACGTGAGTCCATATATGACCCTTTGAGCAGAGATGATTGGTGGTTCGTCCAATATGTTACAAATCAACACTACTGGAAAACTCTGTGCCAAAGGGTTTGTGAGAGCAGGGAACGAGTTGTTTTTGAAAATCAGATACACCAGCTATAAGTTAAAATATTAATGCTGAATTCAAACTCTAGTCACGAGGAATCACATAATCACAAACTCAAGGGGTACCCCACTCTGTAAACCATAAACCGGAGAGAGAGAGAGAGAGAGAGAGAGGGAGAGAGGATGTTTTGACCCTCACAGTGGCGTCAGGGCAATACAATCATGGACTTATTGCATGGACTATATATAGTCTATAGGTTTCAACAATACAATCCCACTGAGTGGAGGTAGAGTCTCATCAAATGTGGAGGCACCAAACTGCAACTGTTCAGGCCACCATCAGATTGACTCAGACTTTTGGTTGAGAATCACAAGATCAATTTTATTTAGCAATTCCAAGATGCAGATATTAAAACTGCACCAACTGAAATGTAGTTATATTCAGGCATGCTTAATAGTGTAGATTAACATGCAGATTAGGGAATGCTCAGTGGGGGTCAGAGGTTGAGGCGCCAGAGGCCATTCGCCTGGAGCTGCCCTTGTCATCATTGAGTGAGGAGGGTTACTGTGTGAAGCACTTTGGAGGACATCTGTTGTGTAAATGTGCTTTATAAATAAACCATTCATTCATTCAGAGCATGTAATTTAGCTTACACACATTTAGCTTACATTACACATCTGCTGAAGTAAGTAACAAGTCTACTTGAGTTCTAGTCGGGTCCTAAATCTGCTGAACTTACCACTGAAACTTCAGTATCCATCTCATTAGGTAAAGAACATGTATCTATATTTTTTTCGTCGTCCTTGCTATTGAAATTTAATTGGTGCAACTTGTATCCAAGTATGCTTAATAGTTGAACTTTTTCAATCATGATTATAAACTTTGTGTATGTACATACCATATATTTTTTTTTTCTTTTTACCTATGACACTGGCCCAGTTTGTGATGTGTTATTTTTTAAGAATACAGATACAATCCTAATCGTAACCAAATCCAAGTCCAAGACCTTTTTAACTTAAGACCTAAACTCAGTCGTAGAATCCCAGGAAAATATGGCTTCAACCAAAGTCAACCAAACCCAAAGTCTATAAAACACTAAGAAAAAAATGTCTATTTGATGTTTTTTACAACGTGAAATAGAAACACTGTATAATAGCAGCCTAGTCTCCGAAGAAAATATCTACAACAAAATGTCAAAAAGGTACGATATGTTACCATAACACCAAAATGTAAAACAACCATGTTCTTTGGGTTTAAAGGGTAAATCTTAAGCTACCACAAGACTCAGTCCTAAATTTAACTACTTATTTGAAGACTCTGTTCATAATAGATACGTACAAAAGGGGTAGAAACTTGTTCATGATACTCTATTAACACTAGCATGCACATTTCAGTGAGACAGCATTGATACTGTAAATCCAACATTCACCAGTTTTAGTTGATAGTGATTAGAGTTAATAAAAAACACATGATGCTGTAAAGTCGTCCCTCTCTCTTCTGAATACAAGCCTGAGCAGTGCAGCTTAGTATTAACGCCAGCCGGCCCCATGTGTCATCACAGCGAGAGGGGAGAGTCTATTAGGCAGGTAGAAGTGTGAAGGTAATCCCCCTGATACCTCCTCCCACACCTCCTCCTCATCCCTCCATCACTTTGTCTTATCACTACAGCCGCCTAATGATGATGAAGCATTGGACTCAACAAAGCAGTGTCTTTATGCAGCACACACACAATCAGGCTCTATTTGAAGTGATGTTTTAGGGCGAGTCGGGAGGTTTACGTTCAAACTATCACAGAGGCCTTATGGGACTTTGATACGGGATGTAATTGGGGAGAAGTAATGCGCCGGCGAAGTCTGGCTTTAGCAATTTATTCCTAAACTAGCTGCTGTTTGGGTCTGACAAGCATTGGAAAGCCAGGGTTTGTTCTTCCTTCACACACAGAGCTCACAGTTATGAGCTCAAACAACGGCAGGTAAAGAGAAGAGAAAGTGGAGTAAGGCAAGTGATTGGAAACTTGTGGAGGGTTAACATTTTGAAAGTTCCTTGTAGAAGATTATAATTGATGATCTTAAAGGCGTGGAATGCAGAATGGATTATTTCAAATGAAATAAAGTTTTGCTTAATGATAATATAGTGCTTTGAGGGAAAGGTGGAAAAGTGCTGAATCAACAGAGACAATTTATCACAAATCTGGGAAACTCAGAACAATGGGCCACGTTCAAAGCATGTTTTCAGGAACAAATTTGTTCTTAAGGGCTTCTTAAGAAGCAACAAATCTTATGAACAGTTAGAACAAAGACTCCTTTAATAGACCTGGCAGCAGTCGGTCCCAGCCCCAGAACCTCTGTGTTCTAACCCCCCATAAGACTCAGGATCCCCTGTACCGCCCCGGACCAGAGCGCACTGTGCATAGCCTCAGTACAGCCACGGTCCCCCTTCCCCGTACGCAACACGTGATAGAAACACCAAAAGCCCAGCATTATTTCAACACATCTGTGACTTGTTTCCTCATTTGTCTCTTTCTCTTGCTGCGATCGGCCCATATTTGCCGTATAAGGCAGTAGCCTTCTAAATGCATTATTCATTTTATGTAAATATAACCAAGCTGTAAAGTGGGAGTTTTATGAACATGTCATGAATCTGATGCAGAGTTTTCTCAGCATCTTCTTAAACTGAAAGTTTACACACATTTTCAGAACACTTCTATGAATGAGGCTGAGAGTGGACATAAAAGTCACAGAAAGTTGTCTTTTTTGATGATGAAGCAATGTTAGAATTAGAAACAAAACCATTTGTATAATATTTGTCCTTTAAATGGCACAGAATAAAAATGTGCATGCATCAGTACAAAAAGCCGCTATACTTTGTTTAGTTTGATAAATATGAGGAGAGATATGGCCATTTAGATGTTTTGATCTGATCGTTAAGAAGATTATCCAATCAAAAAGCAGAAACAATCTTTTGGGTTGCTAGTTTGAAATGTTCCTTTGCAAAAAGCAAAACAATAAATTTGAAAAGTTGACACCAAATACCATTTTTTAAAGGAATAGTTGAAGGAACTTCACTTTTAACAAGAGATGTAATCAATTTTATTCAACTTTAGAAAATGTTGTATTAGAATTATGCTTAAAAAGTTTAAAAAGCCAGTTCAAACAAGATATAAAAGATCAATATACAGCCAATGTAGTGGTTATTAATTATAGTTTCTAATGGTTGTCCTTAAAAACGCCTGATTGGCAAGACTTTTATCCTTTCAGAATGCCTCAGAGTTGTTACCTTTGCTATTTAATCAATCATAGACTATTTTTTGTAGAAATCTAAGAAAAGAAAAAAAAAAAAAAATCTATAATTATCTTTGGAAAAATAGCATATTTTGTGCATATAAATCATAATTTGAGCGTTGTATTCCTTGGCCGGTCGTTGTAAACCGTTCCCATGCTCCAGTGCCAGAGTGAAGCCACAGACCTCCACCAGCACCAGAGCCGAGGCCAAATGTTCACCGACAAATCAATGAATCCATCAGCGAAGTGAAAACAGCTGTGAGCGGAGGAGAGAGGGCGAACAGATGGAGGAGAGAGAGAGAGAGAGAAGAGAGAAGAGACAGAGGGATAGAGAGAGAGAGGCTGAGGTGAGCCAAGATGTGGGGTCGACGGTCAAACCAGGAGAGGGGGATGGGGTAAGACAGAGATGAAAGAAACGAAAGGGAGAAGATTATAGAAGGAGATAAAGGAGAGGGGGGTAATTAGTCAAAATAGATTCATTCAAAGTGTAGATAAATGCAGATTTTTTTGTATTTGGATAAATTATTCCATTTACATAACTATTTAGAAATCTTGTGTTTGTACAAAATATTACCAAGGCCTATTTACAATTTTTTACACGTGTCAGTCAGTTTTACGTAAAAAAAAAAAAAAAAAGCTGCTCAGTGCTTTTTGAGGTTCATGTTTGGCGTAAGTAGGCTTTATAAATGAGACCTGAGTGATATGGCAAAAAATTTATATCACAATTTTCTTGGAGTGAGCTCACGATTTCGATTTTATCACGATTCTTGTAGACAGTTTATCTTCCTATTGTCTTAGACGTAAACACAGTTCACTATCAACAGCTAAATCCAGCTGTCCAAAGCCGAACAGTGTTGTCAAATTTTCTGAGAGAAACAAACAAGCTCAACCCTTCAATAAAAAGCTTATAAAATAATCGATTAAGTAGAACATTGTGTGTTGCAGCAAAACAAGTGTGTTTTTCTTGCATTAATAACAACTTTTAGACATGAAAATATGCTAAAAATACATGTTTCAGTTATATAAATGTATATATTTTAACAAGTCAAACCAGAAAAATTGCTAAGATTCATCCCTTTCATAGCTTAAAGGTGCGGTAGAAGCCTAAAGTCGCTACAAAGACTTGATTTAGCAACTCTGAGACCAAGACTAATAGGATGGAAAAAATCAACATTAACTGAAAACGGCTAAACTCGTGTAACTTCCTCTTAGCCGTTTGTGATTGTAGCTCAAACATATCATTATAAATGGAGGTTGTAACCACAGTCTTTCCAACAACCTCTGTCCTGCTCTGTGTATTTGCATATAGAGCGGAGTGACTTGGTAAATCACTGAAAGTCTCCAGAAGAGCAGAGGTAATGGTTCCATAACTCCAGAGAGCTGACACCACTATCTGCACCAGTTCTTCCTCCTCAGCTTCCACATAAATTAGTCTTATTAATAATGCAGCGCTTTTGTCACCAACCAAGGGCAAAACTCCGTCAACCAAACGCAGAAAGACAGACTAAAGTCAACACTCCAAACTTTTAGAGCCAGACTTTCTGCCAGTGACGTTCATGAATAAAAACTGTATTGTCTTACAAGTATTATGTGAAGAGTCTTGCTCAAGGGCTCAACTTTAGAAAGCAGTGTCAGCATCCAGGATCAAACCGCAAAACTAAAACATTTTGAGCACTAAAAAAAACTGATTGTGCTGTTTATTTAGCAAGGGCATTGAGAGTAGTTGAACATTTAGAAGAATAAAACAGATACTGAAAAAAAGATGATTTTATACTTTCCTTTTTTTATTCCTTATTGTTTAAAAGTGCCTACAACAGGTTGAACTACTCCTTTCGCCAAAAAAAAAAAAAAAGTTGGAATCATTATAGTTTGGCCATTTTTGAGGAGTAAAGATGTACTTCTTGTTTGTAAGTGATGACATCATGCTAGACAGTTACTTAGCAACTCATCTCAATAGATTGGCTTACCTCTATTAAAATTTGATTAATGTTTTGGTAGCACTTTAAAAGACCTCCACGGTACCTACCAGTTAAGTACCGTGTCAGTTACTAGTAACTAACAGTGACACTTACTAGTACTTACTCTGGTACTTACAGGGGTACTTACACTGGTACCTAGAGTGGTACTTTGAGTGGTACTTGTACCAGCAGTTACTGGTACATACCACTGGTAGTTACTGTGGTACTTACTATGGTACTTACTGTGGTACTTACACTGGTACCTACAGTGGTACTTTGAGTGGTACTTGTACCAGCAGTTACTAGTACATACCACTGGTAGTTACTGGTACTTACTGTGGTACTTACACTGGTACCTACAGTGGTACTTTGAGGGGTACTTGTACCAGCAGTTACTAGTACATACCACTGGTAGTTACTGGTACTTACTGTGGTACTTACACTGGTACCTACAGTGGTACTTGTACAAGTAGTTACTGGTATATACCACTGGTAGTTACTGGTACTTACTGTGGTACTTACTGTGGTACTTACTGTGGTACTTGCACTGGTACCTACAGTAGTACTTTTACCACCAGTATTGGCATGCTGGTATGGTCGTGGCCATACCAGCATGACAAAGCCTGATCCCGTTAGATCTCAGAAGCTAAGCAGGGTTGGGCCTGGGCAGTACTCGGATGGGAGACCACAGAAGAACCTCGGGTGCCACAATGGGGCAACTTCAGTGGTACTTACTGCAGTAGTTGACAGTCAACTACTGTAGTAAGTACCACTCAAGTACCAGTATGTGTCACTTTAGAACAGGTTCCGTTGTTACTAGTACTTAACTGTCAACTACTGTAGTAAGTACCACTGAAGTACCAGTATGTGTCACTTTAGAACAGGTCCCGTTGTTACTAGTATTTGACGGTCAACTACTGTAGTAAGTACCACTCAAGTACCAGTATGTGTCACTTTAGAACAGGTCCCGTTGTTACTAGTATTGACGGTCAACTACTGTAGTAAGTACCACTCAAGTACCAGTATGTGTCACTTTAGAACAGGTCCCGTTGTTACTAGTAGTTGACTGTCAACTACTGTAATAAGTACCATTGTAGTACCAGTATGTGTCACTTTAGAACAGGTCCCGTTGTTACTAGTATTTGACGGTCAACTACTGTAGTAAGTACCACTGAAGTACCAGTATGTGTCACTTTAGAACAGGTCCCGTTGTTACTAGTATTGACGATCAACTACTGTAGTAAGTACCACTGAAGTACCAGTATGTGTCACTTTAGAACAGGTCCCGTTGTTACTAGTATTTGACGGTCAACTACTGTAGTAAGTACCACTCAAGTACCAGTATGTGTCACTTTAGAACAGGTCCCGTTGTTACTAGTAGTTAACTGTAAACTACTGTAGTAAGTACCATTTTAGTACCACTATTTACCATTATGTATCATGGTATTTATCAATAAATGTTGGAATTATTCTAACATTGTTGTAAATTGTTTTCTGTTGTTTTGTTTACTGAAACAAATAATAGGTATTTGTCAATACCCAATATTGTTGTGACATAAATAAAGACAGTGGTGCTTTTTTAACATTTGCATTTTATTGTTATTCATAATTTATAAGCTCTACTTTTTTAATTTAGTACCAATAATACCACCACTGAAACATATGTGTATGCCACAAATTATTAAAAGTGGTAAGTGTACTAATAGTTACCACTGTAAGTAGTCACTGCTGACACAAGTACCACCTTAAGTACCAGTGTAAGTACTACAGTAAGTACCACAGTAAGTACCAGTAACTACCAGTGTTATGTACCAGTAACTGCTGGTATAAGTACCACTATAGGTACCAGTGTAATACCAGTGTAAGTACCGCAGTAAGTACCACAGTAACTACCAGTGGTATGTACCAGTAACTGCTGGTACAAGTACCACTCAAAGTACCACTGTAGGTACCAGTGTAAGTACCACAGTAAGTACCAGTAAGTACCAGTGGTATGTACCAGTAACTGCTGGTACAAGTACCACTCAAAGTACCACTCTAGGTACCAGTGTAAGTACCACAGTAAGTACCAGAGTAAGTACTAGTAAGTGTCACTGTTAGTTACTAGTAACTGACACGGTACTTAACTGGTAGGTACCGTGGAGGTCTTTTAAAGTGCTACCAATGTTTTTATTACTAACTGTTTTTATGTATTGTACCTTTGTTTAACTGCCTTTGTCTGTAAAGTGTCTGAGTGTCTAGAAAAGTGCTATAAAAATAAAATGTATTTTTCTAATTAAGTTGTTTTCTGGCAAATTAAGTGTATTTTTAGTCCAACTACTTCAAGTCAAGTCACAACCACGTTTAAATAGAGGTTGTTGATGTGGCGTTATGTCACAAAAATAAACAGAACGTTTAAAAAAAAAACATGCTAAGACATGCACTAGCATCACATTAGCATTTAGCTCACATTGTTTTTCACCAGTTTAGAACTCTGACCTTCTTCCTGTTATTTTTTTCCACATATTTTCAGACTTGTTTTTAAAAACTTGATACATGTAAAATTGTCATTTATATTTACAGCGAGTATTACTCTACTAAATTAAACTAAAATTAAAAAAATGTGAAAAGCTGCCATACACATACTAAACAAGTCCTTGAACTTTGTTGACACATTACTTCAATAATCAGATTTCTAACAAGACTTTACAGATTGTTTGTTTTGCTTTGGCATAGCTATTGTCATATTCCAAAGTAACTTCGAAAAAACGTTCCAAAATTCTCAAAAAAACAAGATTAAAAACTTGGAAAAATAGATTTTGCAAAATAGGTGTCCTTTATTTTATTTATTATTATTATTTTATTTTTTCAGAATGGTGAAGAATTAAGGAGTCCTGCCTTGTAACAGTGCACACTGCTTACTTCCTCTTATTATAAACCTACTTTATAGTTAGATACACACACCAGTATTAAAATTGGCCCTAAAAACTTGTTTTACATTTTGTCTGCATACTGGGGTAAAACCAATTTGTTTTTATTGCTTGTAAAAACAGGCATGGCCTCTACAAATTCAACAAAATCCAATAATGATGAAAGCTTATGCTAACACTTAACAGCCAAAAACACGACAGAGGAAAAGAGCTACTGACCAATCATTGCATCATTTTAGTTTCAAAATAATGGATTGTTGTATGTTTGTCCATGTTTTCCCTCTGTCTAATCATAAATCCAGCCTAATAGCGTGTTCAAGATTTATCTGACAGATGGTCAAGTTCACCAATAAAATCAGATTTAGACACAGGCAAAACTTCCGCTCACGCACGTCCCAGAAAACAGCCACACAGTATTAAAAAGTGCACTCATCCTCTGTCTCTGTCTCCCATTAAGACCTATGAAATCTTATTAATGTGCATCAGAGCGCGCTGGATTGGGGATTTGGCGACGCAGGGATTGAATTAGGGCCGAGTTTGTTTCTCTCAAAACAATAATTTGTCTGGGCGTCATCGGTTAAAAGCTGCAAGAGGACAAAACTGTCACATTGAGTTTAACTACAGATGCATAATGGAAACGCACAATGCAACGTTATAGACTTTTCTTTCTAATAAGAAGAGACAGCCTATAATTTGGAGACAATTGGTAGTGCATTTTGTTTGCATATTTTTTGTTGGTACCATATGAACCATCTCAGATTAATGGACTGGCCTCCTGCTGGTACCAAAGTTAGGACTAGAGATGGACCAGAGTCAGGACTAAACATGGACCAGAGTCAGGACTAAACATGGACCGACCTCAGAGTAAGGACTAAACATGGACCAGAGTCAGGACTAAACACGGACCAGAATCAGGACTAAACATAACAGACCTCAGATCAGGATAACATGAACCAGCCTCAGAGTCAGGACTAAACATGAACCAGCCTCAGAGTCAGGACTAAACATGAACCAGCCTCAGACTGAGGACTAAACATGGACCGACCTCAGAGTCAGGATTAAACATGGATCAGAGTCAGGACCAAACATGAACTAGAGTCAGGACTAAACATGGACCAGAGTCAGGACTAAACACGGACCAGAGTCAGGACTAAACATGAACCAGAGTCAGGACTAAACATGGACCGACCTCAGAGTCAGGACTAAACATGAACCAGCCTCAGAGTCAGGACTAAACATGGACCGACCTCAAAGTCAGGATTAAACATGGACCAGAGTCAGGACCAAACATGAACTAGAGTCAGGACTAAACATGGACCAGAGTCAGGACTAAACAGGGACCAGAGTCAGGACTAAACACGGACCAGAGTCAGGACTAAACATGGACCAGAGTCAGGACTAAACATGAACCAGAGTCAGGACTAAACATGGACCGACCTCAGAGTCAGGACTAAACATGAACCAGCCTCAGAGTCAGGACTAAACATGGACTGACCTCAGAGTCAGGATTAAACATGGACCAGAGTCAGGACTAAACATGGACCAGAGTCAGGACTAAACATGGACCGGAGTCAGGACTAAACATGGACCGGAGTCAGGACTAAACATGGACCAGAGTCAGGACTAAACATGAACCAGAGTCAGGACTAAACATGGACCAGAGTCAGGACTAAACATGGACCGACCTCAGAGTCAGGACTAAACACGGACCAGAGTCAGGACTAAACATGGACCAGAGTCAGGACTAAACATGGACCAGAGTAAGGACTAAACATGGACCAGAGTCAGGACTAAACATGGACCAGAGTCAGGACTAAACATGGACCAGAGTAAGGACTAAACATGGACCAGAGTCAGGACTAAACACGGACCAGAGTCAGGACTAAACACGGACCAGAGTCAACACTAAACACGGACCAGAGTCAGGACTAAACATGAACCAGAGTCAGGACTAAACATGAACCAGAGTCAGGACTAAACATGAACCAGAGTCAGGACTAAACATGAACCGACTTCTTGCGGGTTTTGATAAGCCCTGCCTCTTCATTGGAAAATGTAACTGTAACAAACAGCAGATTTGAATTGACTTTTACCGCAAAGAAAGCAACATGACAACGTTGAACCTCACATGTTTTATTATGAATAGAACAGAACAGAACGATTTATTAACGATTTTATTTTAACCTCTATCTGTACTTTTACTTGAGTAGGAGTACTTCATCCATCACGTCTCCTTAAAAACAGCAGTGAAAAGCTGATTTGATTTGGTTTTATTGCACAGTCCTGGTGCATAGTCATAACTGTCAGACACAAGGTCAGAATGTATGTATCTATGTATGAGTACATTGCCCTCACACAACAAGAAATACGTGAATATTTCAGACAGCTCGGCCTGCTCAGAGGAATTACCAAGCATTATTTTATTCAACGATAGAATATGATGTTTACATTTGTGCCTGGGGGGCTAAAATACTTCCTATGCTGTGTTAGTATTTCTGAACGGCGAAAGATAGAGAGAGAAATCAACACTGTGCTTCAGCCGGCTGTCAGTCTTGTGACCTTGGCCATGTTTTTCTCAATTCCCGTCGAGACACACTCAAGACAAAAGCCTTCAGTCTCAACAACGCTTCGACACTCCAATCTACGAGGCGAGTAGACAAAACGTGAGGATGAAAGGGCCTCGAATCACAGCTAAAACACTGACCGCACAAGAGCCTTTGCATAATTGGATCAAAACAGTCTGAGAGCTTTTG
Organism: Mugilogobius chulae; assembly: GCA_038363315.1. Lineage (NCBI taxonomy): Eukaryota > Metazoa > Chordata > Actinopteri > Gobiiformes > Gobiidae > Mugilogobius > Mugilogobius chulae. The sequence goes on from CM076415.1 coordinate 23,447,760, forward strand.
AAATATTTGCCCGAGTCTCATTGTGTGAAGACTTTTAAAGGTGCAGAGCGGTGATTTACACAGAGAGAAAACAGAAGGACGTCAAGCAGAGATGTGTAAAGTCATACTTCCAAGTCGGCAAATCAAGAGAGCCATGGATTGCAATTTTAAAGGACAACTATAATAAATTAGTTGTGTTCAGACATGCTCCGGAGCAACCATAATTTGGCTGCAGAAATGCCTAAAGTCCATATGACAGGTTAAAACATTTTTTTTATTATTTTGACTTAGTTTGGTGTGGTGGTCTTTGTGGAAAATATTTATCATAGCTTTACCGCAGTTAAATAGTAATTTATGAAGACTGACAATTAAAAGTAGAAAATTACAGACTGTAATTCTAAAACATAATTTCTCCACGTGTTGTCAAAAACGCAAAGACAATTTCCACACAACTGACACAGTCATTTAACACAATTAAAGTGTTACAAGTTATAATAATTTGACAAATTGATACTCCTGTGTTATTTATGTTGATTTTGACCCATATTTACAATGTGGTTGCTAGGTAACAGTTGAATAGTTTGAATGAATGGTTTATTAATACAGCACAATCACAAAGATAGATTTCTTCCAAAGTGCTTCACTCAGTGATAGCAGCAGCCCTGGAGCAGCTTAGCAGAAACAATTCACCTAAACACATGGCGCCTCAACCTCCGACCAACACCAAGCGTTCCATAACAATTGTTAGTGGGGAAACTGAAGCCCGTAGGAAACTACCCAGACACGAGAGGAACATGCGAACACAGAAAGGCGAAGCCGAGCTCGAGTCGTACCCGCGACCTTCTTACTGTGAGGAGAGAGCGCTATCCACTCGCCCACCGTATTCCCCTCTACATAGTCATATTTACTGAACAAAAGACAATATTGAACTTCACCAAAACAACCAACTTGGGTAAAAACAGGCTAAATAATAGTGAAATCTTAATCACAATCATGTTTACCATGTTTACTAAAAACCACAGGCACATTAAGCAAATCTGGATAATTTATGGAATTAAAAACAGTGCAGATGATCTCGGAGATCTGTCTATGACATCTCAGAACAGGAACAGAAAACATCTCGCAAAAAAAACTCAAAAAACTTCAACTGTGTTTTTGACAAGTAAACAAACTCAAATGTTACAATTTTGCATAATATGTGTCGCTTAAGGATGGCTCATGACACACTTACATGTCATAAAAGTTATTTTCAGCCTTTTTGTCTTGTATGTTTATGATAATATAGCTATGAAATAACAGAAACTATAGTTTTGATTTCAAATCTACAAGTTCAGCTCTCACTTGAATAATTCCCAAAACACATTGTATATGAGGCAAATAAATCAGTTAATTTTAGTGGTAGAATGTCAGATATTACTCTGATTGTCTCTGGTGTATCCCTGAAGGGAAACAGTGGACTAAAATAGAAATTGTCTTTTACAGTTAATTAGGTTGTAACATTATTAATAATGAATATGGCATGTCATTAGCACTGCTTCAGCAACAACCTACAATTTTCATTAACCATAAGAACTTATTTTAGTCGAGCTTGGAACTTTTTTTGTTGTTGTTTACAAGGCTTGATCGCTTGTTGCTCTCTGTAAATCTGGCAACACTAGATGTAGCATTGAGTAGTTTTGTTTATTTAATAATATTGTGTTTTTGCAGATATGGCCTGAGCAAAATGCAGTGAGAATGTTCACTGGATTATAAAAAAAAGTGTTTATGCATGTTTTGTATGTTGTGTAGTGTAATTTAACATGTCATAAAAGAAGAAGTGGTTAAACTGTTTTTAAACTCAAACTGTAAAACTCAAAGTCCCACTTTGGCACCAGTTGTCTCCCATCCAAGTACTGGACCTTCCACCTAAAAAGTGATCTCACTTTTACACCACAGCAGCTTCTATGATATAATATTAAGATTGCGTTTGGTTAGGTGTTGTGTCTTATTATTTTAGCTCTCTCTCTTTCTCCGGTTCTCATCCCCTGCCTTGTTCTCTCTGTACCTTTTACTGATGAGTCGATTTCACGAGCCACTGATGCGCAGAGGGTGCAGTAGAATATGCTGTATCCGGGTGTGAATAACAATGGCTGTGTGAAAGCCTCATAAAAGAAACAATAATTACATGCACCGACAACGCTACGGCACGCTTCATAAAAACGCGCCTGCCCTCCAAAACCAACTGTTTTACTGTCGGATTTGGATAATTATGGACAGGAATCGTTTGAGACTGTATGATGTTTGCATTGACTGTAAAATACGCTGTTACATAAGCCAACAAATCAGGTCCTTCAACATATTAAATCTGGCCTGTACGATATCTTTCAAGACTTTACCAAATGTGTTCTTAGAGGTTTGATACTGAATAATAGTCTTGCTCTAGATCAATGTTTTTTTTTTTTTCCATAAAAAATGAATACAGCATAAGGCACACCTGAGGAAACTGCGGCCTGGGGTCAGATGCGGCCCTCAACCTGTTTTAATCAGGCCCTTGGCACATTTTTTGAGAAACAGCAATGTATGACAAAGTATAAGAGACAAGTAAAAAAAAAAAAGTTTAATCTTGAAAAATGTTAGCTTTTTCTTTTCTTAGACTTTATTCTCTGATAAAATATGAAGATTTTTTGTCATAAAAGTACAACTAAACTAAAAGCTAACTTAAAGCTTCAACTTCATTCTTATAAATGTTTTAATTTATTCTCAAAAAGGTAAAAAGTGTTTTCTTGTTTGGCAACAATGAGAATCTGCTATGTTCGCATGCTGTCTGGCCCTCCACAATGTGTCCATCGCTGGCATAAGTCAACATCTTGTGATATCTCTGGATAAAGTTTGCATGTTCTTCCTGTGTTCTCTCCTGGTACTCTGGCTTTCTCCCACCTCCAAAAACACAAATGTATACTTAACGCCGGACTCACACTGCATCCAGTCCGTACTCCGGTCTGACGTGTGGATGCTTTCCGTTTTTTGAAAAGTTATCTGAGCCTCTCACGCGGCGATCTGTCCGGTCAAGGAACTTTTTCCAGACTGCCGTAGTGGTGGAAACAAGACACGACAAACAGGAAACCAAGCGAGCGCGAGAGAAGCGACTCCGGTGGTTTTCAAAAGAAAAACATTATGTTTCAACAAATATGTCAAAATGCTCGACATATACACAACTATTGAACACACAGAATGTAAATAAACGTCCTGTACTTACCCACTGTGCGGCGAAAAATCCAAAAGAAAATGAAATGACGTGAAACAAGCATAAAACTCTGCGCCAGTGTTCTTTGTTTACATACACATGTGCCAGAGATCACGTAAACTCCCCAAAACTCCCAAGTTGAGCGTGAATCCCCGTGAACTTGTAGTCCCGCGAGGCCAGCACAATGCGCACATACGCATGCATATTCTGGAGGCAGTGTGAGTGACCACCGGACCCAGACAGATCTGGATCTGGACTAGAGGCAGTGTGAGCCCGGCATTAGGTCCTTGGGCATTACTTATGGTGACCAGACGTCCCTATTTACCCCCATATCCCCATATCCCAGCCTAAATGAAGTCTGGTGAGAATCGTCTGGTCTAAAGATGCACTGATACAACACTAGATTTGGTCATTGGCATCAATTAACAGCATTTTGTTAAATTTGACTGGATAACAGGCAACTGGCTGTGCCTTTGATTAGCTGCAAAAACACTGATTAAAGGCTGATTTTTGCCTCGTGGTTGAATTTTTTCTCACACACAAGTTAATCAGTTGTTACTTGCAGTTACATGGCCCAATTGAATTCATTACTCATTGATAATAACTGTGTTTTGAGAAGAAATTGAGTCATTTTCAGTCTCTAAAACAGTCTCATATTCAGAACCAATATTCAAAAGCCAATATATCAGCAAGTTCAATTACTTGATCAAATTTTGAACAAATAATGACTCAAACAACGACTAAATCATCATTTTCAGTTCATGTTTCAATCCAAAAATCCTCACACAGCAAATGTTATGTACTATATTACACATTTGCATATTTCTTTTATTCTGTAGGCGCTTCCATCAGATGTGTTTGTACTTGTACTTCGCAAAATATGATTCCAAAAGCTGAAAAGATTTATATTCCCCGTGTGTGTGCTGCATGAATCAATATTGAGGTGGGAGTGATGTTATTGTAGACACAAATAAAGACTCTACGATCTATACACCGCACACATACGCAGGAACATTTGTTGTCGAGAGTAACACAGATAATACAAATGCAAAACAAAACCGCACACATTGTCGGAGTAAATAAGCATTTAAATGGCTGAACTTACTGCCTGTTTCCATGAGAATACAAAAGACCGTGCAGCATAAACCGACACAAGGACAAAAGTAAGTGACGTGAAACAGCCACAGGGCAAAAACAGGGCAGAACTTAGAGGCAAAGTGCAAGTCCAATGTATAAGCTGCACTTTCAATTCAAGCAAAGAGAGGTTAGAAATCATTATAAGGTTACTAAAGTCGATTTTTCATGTCTTTTGGAGTGTTTGGATAAAACCTACAACAGCATTTCTATTAAAAAAAACATATAGAGGTTATGTAGAAGAGATAAGGCATTCAAGAAGTCAGCAGTGAGTAGCGAAAGTGAATAAAAGTCAATGTAACGGCTCAAAACACGACTAAAATGCTAGGGTTAGGGTTAGGTTAGCTAAAAATTCAGTTTGTATGTGACATGTAAAAAGAGGAAACCTGGTAAACAGTGGCAGAAAAATGGAAAAAAAAAACAGCAACAACAACACCACAGACATTAGGATCTCACACAGAGAAACTCATACAGCTGTATTTTGCACCATGTCTTAACGCTGATCTTAATTATTCCTCTGTTGGCCACTAGTGGCTCTCTCCAAGAGCTATACTCTGTCAGTGTAGAAGATGTGAGGGTACAGTTTCATTCAGTGAACCTGTGCTCACGCCTGAGACAAATAAGCAGCTGCGTTAAGATCACAGGCAAAAGTTACTGTAGCAGCAGCTTCAGTTTGGAAAAAAAAAGTGTAATAATAGAAATCTATTTGGTGAAAGTCTATTCACTTGACAGACCTTAACAACTTCTAAAAATTTGTCTTTTCTTTTACATAAAGCCTTCATGAGATCATCAGATGTGAGAGTGAACATGGGACAGTGTGAATGCCATGGAAAGGTCAAAGAGGCCAAAATTAATTTTATTTTGAACGCGCTGACATGTCAAAAACGGATGATAAATCTGTGCTTCATTTAATATATTTTCCTTTTAGCACTGGCAGGAAATAATCAAAAGTACAAACGCTGGCTATTCAGCCAAATGATAGTGTGATGCCATCATTTATTAACAGGAAGTACATATTTTTGTAATCTTCAAAAATGGCTAAACTGGAATAAATTGTGTAAAACATTGGTAACATAATAAATACAGTGATCTTAATACCCTTTTTAGTGAAATGAGTAAGTCCAAAATGTGCAGGTCAATAAATGTATTGATTTATTCATTACATTTCCTTAAAAGTCACATTCCTATTCCAGTTTTCTTCTTTATGAATTTAAGTGTAGATTTTGACTCGATACCTGATAATATTAAAGATTTCAATAAAACACAGTGTACGATAAAACAAGTGCTATTGACTTTAAGCAGCTTCCCAATAAAAAAAACAGAAGAGAGAAAATGGATTCTGACCTTGAGGAAGCTGGTCTGCGCTGAAATCAATTAGAGCGCACAAATTCGGCGTGTTCACTTGTTCCCCGTGTCTCCAGATGAAGTGTGCGTATCCATGGAGCTGCTGAGTAATTAATCTTAGGTGTGAATCAATGGGCTGTGAGGGACCCAAAGGTGAAGAACAGGACCAAACCGCACAGGAGTCGTCTGCGGAGGGCAAACTCCAGCTCCATTTATGGATTACTTTCTCCATCTTATTGTCTTTAAACAGTGTGCTATTAGTTATGTATGGTGCAGGTAAAACAGGCAGGTATTAATGAAGTGGTCTTGTTTACACTGAGGCTGAATATATACTGTATGGGGGGAAACATTGTTGACCTTCCTATTTTCAGTATTATTCAGTCTCCCAGGTGGATTAGCAGAGCAAAGATGCATTATAGGAAAAAACCATAAACATATAATGCTGGTTTATAATTATGAGTGATTTGTTTAAAAGGAACTAAACTGCTATGAAATATATTATGAGGATATTTATCACATGAAACTAAAGCTCTAAAAGGACAAATATGGTGACATTATATGGTCCGTGTATTGATTTTTCATTTTTGTTTATAAATCAAAAAGGGAAAACATTATCTGATTTGTCTATTGTCAATTTGATTCTCAATTTAAACATGCAACATTTGGAAGAAGGTTTAAGGGTATTCTGTGTTCGAAAATTTTCATTTTTTCGTTTTGGGTGATTTGGAAGATGTGAAGCCTCACTTTTGTTGGGTACACTGTCAGCGCCTGCAGTCCTGAGCTCCTAAGAAAATATATATTGTGATAACTTATGTCCTGGGAGTACACATACCACCTATCCCTGCGCACTTGGCTGCATGTACTTGTGATTCCACGTGGAATGTGTCCAACAACAAAAAAAGAGATATTGCAATAAGCATGTCACCATTATATTCCAAAGCTTCTATAGATTAATTTAGCGTTTTACAAGGAAACAATTATTGTCATATTTTCGTTCTAAATGAATAGAAAAAACACAATGGGTCTCTTTAAAAGCAGAAGTCAGTTCAGTTGTACTTCTGCGACCTCACTTTTAGCCGGCACACTCTGTACGAGCTTTGGGACCATTTCAGTGAATACCGTTTGATTGAAAGGATATAATCAGGTCCACAAAAAAAAAAAAAGCTAAGAAAGTGAATTTGTACCTGCAGTCAGCGCACACCACTCCACACGACAAAACGGCTGATTTATTTCATTATGGGGACTTTTCAAACCGTGACGTCAATACAACTCCTCAAAATGGTCTTAATGCTAGCTTCATCTCTTTTTGATTATTTTAAGTTTACAAAAATGAGGTGAAATTGACTTCTTTTCTATTCTGTTCCATTTCTTGCTGCTTCACAAATGTTGAGTGCTACATAATCTCTCCAGGGACAAAGAAGAAGTGATGACAGTCTTGGTAAACTGCAGTCAATTTTCTTGCAATGAACGAGTTTAAAATATTTGGCAATTTATTTTCTTCGCCAAAAGAAGTAAGGTGACATTTACTTTTGTGCTTTGCTTTTTTTTTAATTGCTGCATGTTAACTAAAAAAAGAAAATGAAAAATTTCTAGAATAAGAGCAATTTTGGGCTTTTTATAAATAGGCTACAATCCCTCAAAACATGAATGTTTAGTTACACTGGGTCAAAACTCTTCTAATGTAAGATTATAGATACAGTCGGCAACGCGTCCCTGTTGGGGGCGTGGCCTGCTGAGGGGGAAGGCATCTGCTGCCTCACCATAATAAAGAATGAGAAGCTAAACTGTTTACCTCTTTTAGGATGTTTTCTGGTGAATTAAATGTATTTTTAGCACAACTAATTCAAGTCGAGTTACAACCGGGTTCAAATGGAGGTTACTGAGATGTTGTTATCTCAGAAAAGCAAACAATAAGTTAAAAAAAGATGCTAAAAGACGGCAGGCGGCGCTAGCAACACGTTAGCATTTAGCTCGCAGCTACCGTTAGCATTGCTAGATATATTTACATACTTGGAAGGTTGAACCACTGTCTGTATTTGACTCAATATATCAATATACTTCCCCCTCGGAGGTCCGTTAGTGGGCGTGGCCTTTGATGCCGACTTTATCTATTATTATTATTATTATTATTTTATTTCTTTCTTTTACAAATAAAACCACATAGCACACTTGTTTTGTCTGATGTATAGCATTACAGATATTACTAAAGAGGTTTATGTTGTCCAAAAATGATCAAAATACTTATATTGTTGACACTGTAGGAAAAGGCTAAGGGTGTCACCAGCTGATACCAGTCAAAGTCAAAGACCCTGGACACCGATTGGAAAACACCATCATGTTCTATCTCAGACAGTCTTTATTTCCTATCAATAAGACATGGTTTTCACAGAGTTACGCACACAAAGAGCTGATTAACTTTATCATGCATATTACTGCAACAATGTTTTGTGCATTTCTCTTTAATTTTGCTTAATTAATTTAGAAGCTACGTAAAAGATGAGGTGAGCAGAGGGCGGGGTCACACTACAAATTGGTTCCCTAAAACAATCTGAGAAGTGTATTCATACATGATAGAGAACAAATACACAAATAAAGCGGACCTATTATGTAAAACCACTTTTCTGACTTTATAACCATGTTCTAACGTCGTTCTGTTGAAATTAGTTTGCCCAAAGTTGTATTTAAATTGATTCCTGATTGTTTGAGTAATCTTGTAATGTTCTGATGATGGTCGAGTGCTCAGAAAATCCCTATCTTCACCTTGCACCTATCCCCGCCCTTTAATCTCTATTTACTTACGATTAGTCAAAACAATCAAATTCATGTATCACAGTACAACAAATGGGTTCAAAATTGTTTAGCCACATTTCTCTGCTCCAAACTTTAAGTTTTACAATGAAGAGGCGGAGCTTATCAGTTCTGCAGTTTTGATCAGGAAGACAATAGACCTATTTCTATTTCAAAGCCGTTTTAGGTCAATTTTGTGTTTTACAGGGAACAACATTTTTATTTCTAATCTTCACAATAGGTCCCCCTTAACATTTGTAAAAGATGCATTAAATTTACTTCAGAAATAAGATACATATATATATATATATATATCTGGGGGAGGACCACAGACCTCCCTCTGCATTAAACACTAATAGAAAATAATTGGTGGTAGTGGTTAGTGGCATTATCGTGCCTATAGAGGGATTATCAGTCCACGTCAACAAAATCACCTACAAAACGGGACAAAGCTAGCTGTTTGAATCAGGCATGAACCGGTCTGACAGACGTCTGGCTTTTGACGCTCCAGACAGTGTTTTTCTCACTTTGTTTTCACTCACCTGAATGTAACGTTTATGCGTCAAATTTCATTCACAAATATTGAAATAGCAGCATAACTTTTGTTTTTGCAGATTGATAAACTCGTTAGTGGACAACAATGACTTGTTGCAACAAAGGTCAATCAGTGTGCACATCTCCTGTGTTGATGAACAAATAATCCCTCTATAAAACACCAAAAGTGACTGGCCTACTTTTGATATGTCAAAGTAAAAGTATTTCAGACTTTGAAATGCCAATATTCAAAGAAAACTTGTAAATTCAGTACTTCACCCAACCATAACACACAGATGTCATCACCTCAAACAAACAGCTCAACATCTGCCCTAAAATTCAGAAACGCAGCTACATAAGCTCATGAGGAAAAGGTTTATTTTTTGAAATGTTTCCAATGTTTATAAAGGTCAAAAAGAGTCTCTAGACCGACAGACAAAGCACACGTGAGCGGCTCAAATTAAAACTCTGCAGCGTCCTTCAAAGTCCACCTTTGCAAAATGTCACATATCCATGACAAAAGCTGACCCCAGGAAGTGGCCCTGAAGGTAAAGGTCTGCGCCGCTGTCATGGTTACTGCAAAAACATGTTGAAATCAAATGGTGAATATTAATATGGATTATACAGTATACAACTATGATGACTGTAGAGGTTTAGGAGAAGAGAATATATCCTTGTATATTCAAAAAATTCAACAGTTAGAATGGGCTATGTTCATTATTTACTTAGAAGCAGTAGGACATTTTACCAGTTATGTTCCATTCCTATCCATTATTATTATTTACACAGCCAATGACATTTTTAACGAAATGAATAAAAATAAAAAAAGTAGATTAATTATTTTTTTATGAGAATAAAGTTGAGGCTTTAAAAAGTTGTAAATGTCCGATAAAGACAATAATGCTTCATGTGTGCGTATGTTATTGTTGTCAATCTGCAACATCTTCGCTGTTACGCATCATTCACACTTAACTTTAAATTTTCTCCTAGAGCTCCGTGCTCCCGGACCAACAACAATCGTGCTTCAAGATGCAACAACCGCACGCAAACAAACGCATCACCAACATGGCTCATTGTGGGTAACTTTAGCAATTATCAAACAATGAGCAACTTTTCTTTTACACACTGATGTACTCCTTTCCTTGTGAAACTTGAAACCAGGGCTACAAGGGCTAAACAAGAAGTGTGTGCAGGCTGAGATCTGTGCTGTACTACAAACTACACTGAGCAGACTTTGTCTTTTAAAAATATTCAGATTTTCCAGTTTTTATTGGAACTGTATGTAAGATGTTGACTTAAGATTTCATAAACATGGCCTATAAGTGTCAAAAATCATACAAAATAAACTTTGAATCTTATTTTTACTGAAAGTCATTGTAAATCTAAGTTATTCTTCACTCAAAAAGCAATGAACATAATGTTAATTTGTTGATGTTTACATTTGGTGTTTTGATTCTCAAGAGGATTATTCCTCTTGGTTTTAGACCCTGAAGCTGATTTTGAACCATGAGACTTGAACATGTTTGAGTTTGAACTAATGTTGCACCATGACACAGACACTATTGTCTGTGATTGGTCTCATGCACTTGGTTCCACGCAGTTCTGATTAGGCTCAACCCACTTCGTGTAAACATATCTTTCCTGGGAATGAAACATGACAAAGAATCAGGTTTTTAAGAAAGCTACTTTCCTGTTATTAAGATTCAGAGCAAAACCTCTTCCTGATTGGACAGTCACTAATTTTCAAAATATGGGCCATTTCCCACTCAAGTTTATCTATGATTGTAATACTATTTTTTGCATCTTACATAGGGTTCCTTTAACTCTTTTTAGATAAAACTATTCCCCATGCAAACACACAGCGAGCACATATTTGGCCGTGTATCCTTGGGCCGAGGAAGGAGAAGTTGGAGAAAGCTCATTTATCAGTGTGGGACAAGCCCGTGGTGTTGATTATCCCGAGAGAAGGGCTGCATCCATGTTCTGATTGATCTACCTCTCTCTCTCTCAAGGTCAAAGTTCAAGAGTGGCCGTTTTACACTTTCCATCGCAGAAACCCCACTACGCACACACACATAAATCTGCAGCCTCACAGCTCCTCCTCTTCCTCACACAGATCTCTCCGGCTCCTGGCACTTCTGCTGCTAAATTATTCAGTGACGCCCCTCTCAGCTCCGGAAATATTAGATGAAATATATTGAAATGGTGAAATTGCAACAGAGACAAATATCAGAGGCGAGATGACAGAGGAGAGAGCGAGAGAAGGGACAAGAGGACACTGCTTTCAAGGTAAAGGCAGCCACAAAGCAACACTTGAATGCCAACATCACAGGTCTATCCAAATGTTGATGCTGTTGTTGATTGTTGTTGTGGTCACACAGATTTATCAAGCATTTGCTCGTGTGCAAAACAGGTTAGGGGGAGCAAAAACTTCTCGCACACACTCTAAAAATGCAGAATTTGTGGTGGCCCATATCTGTTTCATTTAGTATATTAAAGTTTGTGTAAAATGCTCATATTTAACACTTTTTTTTTTTTTTTTTTTTTTTTTTGCACCCGCATTTTAGCCAATATAGCCTTCTTAGACCGTCAAGTTTCACATTAAAGTTCTTTTTTTCTGTCCATTTCGAGTGTTTCATCGGCCCGACAAATGTGATGCTCCAGATACTTCACCTGCTCAAATGAAGTTTTTATAGCTTCTAAGGAGCTCAGCTGTTTTCAGACGTGCTATCATGATTGTACAAAGGTTTTCTGATCATCCATTATCCTTCAGACACAATGAGCAAACACAGTGGATCATAGATACAGTCAGCAATGCGTCACTGTTGGGGGAGTGGCCTGCTGAGGGGGAAACATCTCCTGCCTCACCATAATAAAGAATGGGAAGCTAAACTCTCTACCACTTTTCTGGCAAATTAAATTTACTTTTAGCACAACTAATTCAAGTCAAGTTACAACTGGGTTTAAATGGAGGTTACTGAGATGATATTATGTCAGAAAAGTAAACAATAAGATATAGCTATACCGTTAGCATTGTTGGATATACAGTATTTACATACTTGGAAGGTTGAATCACTTTATTTATCTCCATGTCTTCGTGTCTGTATTTGACTCAATATATCTCCTAAAGTCCACATTTGTTGTTGTAGTTTTTGAGCAGTGACTGATAAAGCTGTTGTTCTGATTCACCCCTTATGTTAACTTTCCCCCTCGTAGGTCTGTTAGTCGACTGTATCTATTAGAACACTGGAGTAATAGTTGCTGGAAATGGACCTCTAGATATTAGACTCGGTAACGTGACATCGTGCATCATTAGAATGTTCAGTTGATCTACTGTTAAACCTATTGACCCTATTTTGTCCCGCCCACTTGGCTTGGAAGTGCACTTCCTGTTTAGCTCTGTTAAGGTAGCTAACGTGTTTGGTTGTCTGTCTTGTGGGGCAATTTTAATTAAATATAATGACAGTTAAAATAAACCCATCGACTGAAAACTACAGGCTAAATACCAAAAACAGCATTAATCAAATTATATTCTGACACTACAGCGTGATAGATAATCTTACCAGTACACACCCAGCGGTTAATTGGGCTGTTTTGTTTACTTTTTTTTTTTTTATGTAATGTATTTTTATGGAAGTTTTGCTAAACTGACAACAAACACGGAAGAGTTGCTATTATTTCCATGGTAACCACAGATGCTCACTGAGCTTAACTGAACCAAAAAACAGATATTTGCAGCTCATTTACCATATTCACAATGTATGTAGTGTATTTCCGATTAGCCTAAAGTTATCTTCATTCAAGAAAAACAGAACTTTCTTTCAAAAATTTAAATTTTCAAGTGGTGGGGATAAGTGGTGGGTGAAAACAAAGACTTTCGGAGTTTTACAGGGTACCGATTATGTAGAATCTACTTTTCTGAGTTTTTAACCTTGTTACAACAGTGTTTTCTCATCATTAGCTTACCCAATGTTGTCTTTAGATTGAGTCATACATGTTTGAGTAATCTTGTATTGTCCTGTATATGCTCCAGTGCTCAGAAAAACCCTGTTCTTACCTACCACCTATTCCCGCCCAGTGTCTGTCTTTACTTGCAATTACTCCAAAATTAGGAAGATGAAATATGTAATGTTCAAAATTGTCATGTAGACACTTTCCAACAACAAAAAATACAAAAAAATTGATCTGCTTATGCCATTTTCCCCCCTAAATATACTGAAAAATCACAATAGATCTCTTTTAAAAAATCAGCTGCAGGACAATACTACACAAAAGACGACATGAATCTAAACTTCCTTTTTTTCTGACTCCAAACATCTGATTAAGCATTTTAAGGTCAACTTTCCATTTAGAAAAACAAACGTATTGCTAAAAACGGCTTCCTTTTGTGTAACCATTATCACATTTACCAAACACTGAAACAGCACGAATCTCTTTTATTCTCCTCCTCACCCGCAGCCACATGCCTCCAGTGCCGGGCCATGTACTAAAACCCACATCGTCTCAGGCCTTTGTTGGACTAAGAGGCTTGCAGGCGTTTTGGGAGAAGTTAAGATGATTTGGGTCAGCCCTGGAGCAGATAGGCCCTCTCCCTCTCCATCACCTCTTTGTTTACCCCCCTCAAATCTCTCCCTGCCCATTGTCCGTGCTGCCAGTTCGCGTTGGCACATCAGAACGGGCCACAGCGGCGGAGAAACGCGTTGCCAGATACAACTCATCCTCTTGGCCTCGTCTGGCAACATCATTTCTGCTTTTTGACACATGCAACCTCAGGCGGAATTCTTAATCTTCCCCAGTCCAAAAGCCCATCAAATCTCCTCCCGTTTTATCTCGCTCTCTCACCTGCGCTTTTCCACGGCTCCTGCCAAAAATGGGACCAAGGACACTATGGGCGCATCCTTTTTTTTTTTTTTTTTTTACTGTAATCCGTTCAGTTTGTAAGTACAGGAGGGTAACTGGTTCAATCTACGTCTCAGCTAACAGTGGATATATCTCATAAAAATAAGTTAAATATTTTAGATATTTTCTGGTCTATGTCATGTGCCGAGGAACACACTGAAAAAAGGAAAATCAAACTTAGATCAAATGACTTCAATTAAGCATATTCATCTTTAAAGATACATTTTAAGATTTTTACTTAATAAAACCAAATCTTACGAAGATTATTTGACTTGTTTTAAGATATTCCTGATATATACCGATTCTGATTCTTTATGGGGTGCACGGTAGCCAAGCGGCTAGAGCTCTGGCTTCCCAACAAGGAGGTCGTGGGTTCGACTCCCGGGTCGGACCATATCAACATCTCACAATCTCTCTGGGTGGAGTTTGCATGTTCTCCCCGTGTTTTCTCCGGGTACTCCGGTTTCCTCCCACTGCCAAAAAGATGCATGTTTAGGTTAATTGGGCATCACTGTAAATTTCCCTTAGTGAATGACTGAGAGAGTGAATGGTTGTTTGTCTAACCCTGCGGCAAGTTGGCTACTGTCCAAGGTGTTCCCCCGCCTAAGGCCCTAAGTTACTGGGATAGACTCCAGTCACCCGCGACCCCTAACGGGATTAAGCGGTAGAAAATGAATTAATGAATGATTCTTTCTTTATGTGTATTTTCTGTGTTATATGTTGCACAATGGTATCGTAGCAAGTTTGTGAATTGTTTGTTCACTGACAATAGCAATAAAATATTTTCTGATTATTTTTTAGCTTTTTTTTAGCAAAGTTTTAAAACATAAATGTTTAAATCAAGAATAGATTTGCTTAATTTGTGCTTAAATCTCGTCAAAAGTACTACTTTTTTTTGCTCAAAACAAGTAGGTTAGTCAAAAATTCTTACTGCACTGGCAGATTATTTCACTTTTACCTCAAAATAAGCAAAATGTTCTTATTTATAAAAGGTTTTTTTTGAAGTGAACTAGTGAGCACTCCAAAATATATATCTCTAGTATAGCTTAAAATGACTCCAATTCAAATTCAGTAATTTTATCTGGATAATATTTATGTGGAATATTTCACTGGTTACAAGACTTTTTAACCTCTAAATGTTGCCTAAAATAGTAACACACATTCCCCAAATTGGTATGAAAATGTTCTTAGATCACTGGCAAATAATTTAGCTCAGATAATGTCTAAGTCCAACATCGTTTAAAAGAAGAAAAATAATCTAGATCAGCTGCTAGCTAGTGCCCTATGTAACTTATTGTGGTGCTCTTTCAGTAGAATTCTGAAAGTAAGTTGCATCTTCATGTACAGTTTGAGGAAATGCTAAAGTCTGTAACTTTTCCCAGGACAACTACAGGATAGATTCATGGTCTGTGTTGCCTCTGAAAGAATCTAAACATAAATGTGGAAAAATGTGCGTGATTAGATCTGCAGATGTAGCAGTTCATCTGCCGTTTGCACTCGTCACTGGGCCAAGGTGTCCTATAGACGACAAATAAAGATTGGCTAATAGCGTAAGAACATTTCTAGAATCAAGCAATTTTAAATGGTCTTGAAATTTTCCATATTTTGAGGCTAAGAAACAGCTCTCGAAAGAAAACAAAAATATACTACTAAATACTACTTCAATAGTATAGTAGAAAGGCTTCAAAGTCATCAAGACGTTTCGACTCCTGGAAGAATGAGGGATTACAGCGTCTTGCCTCAATATGTTACAAAAAGCCAAAATGTACAATAACCACATTTTTTGGTTGAAGCCACATAGCAACATTTTCTTTGGGTTTAAAGTAAATCTTAACCTAGCCCAAGCGCCAGACCTAAACGTATCCATTTTAGTAACTTCAAGCCTAAACTTACCTGTTAAACCTAAAGGGGTGTTTTAGTTGTTGTTTTTTTTTGTTCGTTTGTTTTTTTTTTTGTTATTTTACATTTTGGTGTAAAAACTTCCTTATTGTACATTTTTGACATTTCGTTCTACGTTTTCATCTGAGAATGTTTTTTTCAGAAAGCTTAGATTCACGTGTTCTAGAGAAGGCAAAAACCTTCTTAACCAGCTAAAAGCCAGCTACTTACATTAACAAATAATAATACATAGCCTATTTGTTAAAAAAAAAAAAAACTCTGCATATCCATACATTGGTTGCCAGGACAACAGAAGGAGAAAAAAAAAAAAAAAAGATTCTCTCGACATCTCCAGACTTTTAAAACTTCAGCACCTTTTAAAAGGTCCAAGAATATTTTGAAATAACGCATAACTTTTGTCCTTTGAGTTGCTTCTTGTGTCACACTCAGGTTCCTGAAACTTGTGGAGTTATAACACTGATCCACAGAGGCTCTGGGGCTGGGACAGAAGTTAAAATTAGACCATGTCTGTGCTATTTCTCACCATAATTATTGTTTCTATAAACCATAAAATTACATAAGATCCAACTCAAGCAGCTGGATTTTTGCACTTTGGTTTTGTTTTTGCAGAACAGTATTTTCAACATTTTAGAAATTACTTACTGTGAGTGCAGAAAACATTCGTAAGAAGCACCCCAGGAACAAATGTATTAAAAAAAGCATGGCATGAATGTGGCCCATTGACCTTGTGAACAGCAATAATGACATGAGCTTGAAAGCAGTTAAATCAACTCTAAGAATGTTTGGAGTATTATAAAAGCATGAACTTAGGTCAGACTATTCTGCACTGAGTTCAACATGAACTGGATGTCAAGATAAATTACTTCATTGATGATTATGACATTGATGGGCCAAGCCATGAAACTGGGAAAAGAGACTCAACATTTCTTACTTTCATGTCAAGAGATAATTATCAAAAAATAGTGAATCGCTGAAGAAAAACTAAGCCTCTGTCCTCAGACCGGAAAATGAAATCCTGTCCAATTTCCCAGATCTAACACATCCACATTTTACCTGCTAATGTGTGCCATGATGAAGAATGTGTTATTTACTCCAGCTGTCAGTGCTCATAGCGTTTTTCCTTATTGGCGTCTGTCCGATGGGGCCTGAGTCTTTTCCTTTGCAAACAACAGCAGCTGCATTTAAAGAGCGATCAGGTTACACAGCTCACAAGTGCTTTTCCCCACAGTCCCATGCAAAGACTAATTGGATTTAGAAATTGATTTAGTGGTGGGTGGGGGAAATTGTCAAGCTTGAACGAGGGAGGGCGATGGATGTGAAGTCTGCGGAGAGATTTCTAACTGTAGAAATCCTGCTTTAAGTCAGACAGATCCAACTGTGCTGTAACTGCGGCGATTATCCCAGCTCCTCCTCGAGACGCAGATCCACCTGCAGCTCTGCACAGGCTCTGCAGGAGGCACGGCAATCTGTCAGGCCATATATACAAGCCCAATTACATTATGGTACATGGCAAATGTCTGGGAGAGGAATCAGGAAAGCACTGGTTCTCGGTCTTTGCGCAACAAGAATACTAATACAGACAGATCTTTGGAGTATTTTTAAAAGCTCAAGGGTCCAAATGAGACTAGAAAACACTAGCAAAATATCAAAATAACATTGGTTTGTTAGCCTTTATGTATTTACACACGACAACACAGTGTCCGAAGAAAACTTAGCTATACAACGAAACAAAAAAAAAAGTATCATGCCCATTTTTTTTTTAACGTCAATATGTTACGAAAAGCCAAAACATAAAATAACCACAAATGTTGGTTGAAGTCACATGGCGACATTTTCTTTGGGTTAAACAGGTAAATTTAGGCTTCAACTTACTAAAATGGGTAAGTTCAGGACCGGGACTTGGGGTAGGTTAAGATTTACCCATCAAACCCAGAGAATACTAAAAATTCTGGTTATTTTACGTTTTGACTTTTTGCAACATTTTGACGCAAAAGTGGCGTGAAAATGTCCTCATCATATGTTTTTGACGTTGGCTGTATCTACATTTTCTTCAGAAACTGGGCTGCTCATGGACTGGTCTTTTCGGCAAGGTGGCAGAGAGGTTAGCGCTCTTGCCTCACAGCAAAAAGGTCATGGGTATGACACAGGCACGGACGGCCTGGGCCTTTCTGCGTAGAGTTTGCATGTTCCTCCCGAGTGGTTTCCTCTGGGCACTCCGGTTTCCCCACTAAACAATAACATGCATGTTAGGGAACGCTTGGTGGTGGTCGAACTGGTCGAAGTTACTATGTGAAGCACGTAAGATAGGGGTGTCCAAACCTTTTTCTCAGTGGGCCACATTTTGAAACTTGTATGGAGCGGGGTGGGGCATTTAAGTAATTTAAAATTTTGCCTTTGACCTAATTTGAATGAACCACTACACTTTTATCAAGGCATTTGACATTCATTTTAGGTTTCAAAGGCATCAAAACGTTTTTTTTTAGTTTTGTTTTGTTTTTTTGGCTATTGCAGAAGAATTGTTCAAATTTGACATTAAAAACGATAGTCAGGCATGTCCAAACTGTGGCCCGGGGACACTGACGTAAGAAAAAGTCCGTCTGTGTAAATGTGCTAAAGAAACTTACTTCTGTACTTACTTACTACTTACTTATCCCACTCTTGTTGACTTTTGCTTAGCAGCCGATACCAATGCACAAAAATGAATGAAATAATACATTTAAAGCCTGGCATGCCTTAGGCTCTAAAGGTGTGGCCAACTAACCAGAAGACACACAAGTAATTCACTCTCTCCTTCATTTACTCTGGGAAATTTACAGTGATCCCCAATTAACCTAAACAAGCTTGTTTTTTTTTAGACGTGGGAGGAAACTAACCAGGCTGGCTCAACCTAGTGCCTCCACTCAATTTCATTTCACTCCAGCAGGTCAGGAATCACAAGACTTCCCAAAAAGTACGGTGGTCCAATCAGCAAACAAAAGCAAAGCAGTGTGTTGGCTAGAACAAGTTGTCATCGCAGACTATGTGTGTTCTCCTTTGACGTTGTTTAAAATAATAACTTAGAATATGATATTGTTTGGTATTTTTGTATTTGTAAGGTAATCTCACAAAAACTGCAACAAACACTGACACACACGTTTATGATTGACTACTAAACAACCAAAAGAAGCAATTGGTTAAATTAAAAAGTCCCCATCTACTGTGAAGCGAACAGTTTCCACCAAGTTAAATGAATTCGACTGATGCATCAGGCCAAGAGGAAATCGGAGCACCCAAAGAAAAATACAGTATGAAAACTCCACCCATGGAGATTGTGAGATGTTGACTTGACTCAACCCAGGAGTCGAACCTATGATCTTATTAGGAAACCAAAGCTCTAACCACTATTCCACCGTGCACCACTGCAATTAATAAACAATAAATACATAAAAAAAGCTTTAATCAACCATCTGGACATAAAATATAATCACAATCTATTGTAAACGCAACCATTGTTCTCATAGAAACTCTATTCTCATCACTAAACTTAACTCATTTAAAGTTATAAAGCATTCATTTAAATACCATGAGAGCAGTGGTCACAATGTTCTGCCTCATCTTTGCAATAAAAAGTATGTTTAAGTCAATCAAAAAGTTAAACGGATACGAAGCCTATATTACCTCAGTGCTGGGAGTTTGTGTGGGCGGCTGTGTGCTTATTGATAAAGTAAGAGTTTGCAGGGCTCCTTATTACAGTGATTGGCCAAATGTGTGGGCCTGGATTACTTATTGTCAACAAAAGTAATTTCCACGCGGGCAACATTATTCTGCCAACAATAGAGGCTGATTATACACCGCGCCGACCCAGCTCCGCTAAGATAAGTGTGTTTGATGAAGAATAAAGCAATAAAGAAGGTGTTTAAACAAGGTAATGTGTGTGTAGAAGAATAAGAGCTGGATTATATCACTGGGACCTTCTAGGACAGGGTTTTAAAGCAATTTAAACTGTGAAAGTTTTCAATGTTTCTATAATATCGAATGTACCCATTACCCAAAGCACTAAACAATAACCCGCAGGTCAGAGAAGGCTTGGTGGTGGTCGGAGGTTGAGGTGCCAGACATCGATCTGTGAAAATGTGCTGCATTAGTGAACCATCATCACCATCATCTAAGTAACTTCTGTGTAGTGTGTGTGAGAGTGAATTTGGAATATTGCTTGGTTGAAATTTTTAAATCCACGTGATCCTGTCACAGTCTGAGGTTTGCGCATAAGAATGTCACAAAAACAAATAGTATGAACCAAACTTTATCGTAACATCCTCCCGCTCATCACTGCAGGTGAAAGCAGAATCCCAAATGATGCAGCCAAACAAGACAACAAAATATAATCCAGCCTTCTTCATTTCCCATTTTTCTCCAGGTAACGAGAGGAAAAGTTTTAGTACCAAAAGCAAATGTTGTGTCGCTCTTTTGTTACAATGCTGTGTGTGTCGAGAAAGTAAAGTCCACGTGTCCAACAGCTGATTCATTTGCATTCGTTCTGAGTTGGAACTAAACAGACAAGTGTCTTTTAAAAGCTAGTTTGACATACGCAGCAAATGTTTTGGACTTGTAACTAACATTTCAAAAGGAGAGAAGGAACCGGGCATCATCCATCTTCACAACAGCCCCACTTGTTAAGAAAATGCTCTTGGTTAGAAGCGCGTAGAGTTGAGTAAAGTAGAGCCAAGCCAGGCAGATACTAATGGAAAAACCCTATTAGACTTTGTTACAGCAGAAAGACCTCAAAAACCCCTCAACTAACACTAATGCACAAATACAAAGTGATCTGCTCTCTGTCCATTAGATGCATTGTTTTCACATTCAAATATATTTTAATATTTTCTGTGAGCTTGTAATATACCCACCTACATCTGTTATATAATAAAATGAATATTTAACGACTAAACCCTGTAAGATTTCAGCCTTGTCTCTATTATTGGATTTTAAATGTTCACTTTTGGATTCACACCGTCCACTGCGTCGTTATAAATGTTTCCTACAGACCAGCACACGACACCTGCCCTTTTCTCCCCTGCTGCTGTCGGTGTGAAGTTGAACGGAACACGGGACAGACATGGGTGGGTCATCCGGCAGTTACCATGGCGACCAGGGCCCGGCGAGGTGCATGTGTCCTGCCACGGTCCAATGTAGAATCAAGACCTGGCGCCGGAGCTGTCAAGTGGACATGGCATGCTGCGATGTGCCAAAGAGGATTAACCAGCAGGCTCTCGTGTGTTTGTGTGTGTGTGTGTGTGCAGGCAAAACGCAAGCTTCTATACGCGATCAAGAAAGGCTTTGTACTCGCTTAATGTGCAATAAACACAAGGCTATTTTAAGATGGTTATTTACATTAGAGTTTGAAGTTATATGAGAGTGTTTAATGAGGAGGCAAGACAAGACAATTATAGCTGTTTATGTTCGAGAAGTTTTCTAGTTATGAGTTAGATAATGAAGTCAGTAAATATCATTTTAATTCAACTATTAAAATGAGAAGTAAAGCACATTTTCTTCAAGAAGTCATATCATTTAACTGTTCCACAAGTGCAATAATGCTGCACTTTGATGAACACAGCGGCAGAAAATCACATCTTTGAGTCATAAAGAACGCAAATCATAGGAAAGTGTCCACTCTTCAAGGTGTTCTTCTGCCTAAAGCCCAAAGTCACAGTTATAGGCTCAAGCCACTCACACTTTTTGGGCTCCCTCATCAAGACACAGCTGGGTTTCTGTCTGTGAGATGCAATTCTTTCCACACTCTTTTTGGAAAATGTCTGCTGTATTGGCATGTCAAGACATATTGGTTTGATTAGATACCCAAAAAATCTTTTACCTGTAGTAGATTTAACTCTAGTTCTCATATACAATATTAGATGCCAACGTTCAAGTGAGATTTTGGACTAATTTAACTCAAACATTTTGCAAATTCAATTGGAGTTAAGACATTTTTAGGATGAAAATAAGACCAAAACTTAATTGACCATACCTGTTTGTAAGATGTCATATTTCAGAAGCTAAGCAGGACAGGGTCTGGTTAGTACTTTGATGAGAGACAGCTAGAACACCATGACACAGTGGAACGATTGGAGTGGACTGTCACCGTGTCCTTGTGCGAGACACTTAACCCACTCTGTCCCTCACTGTGTCTGCGCTCACTGGGTGAGTGGATCCTTGACTGTGAAGCACTTTAAGTGTCTTGAAAGGTGGAAAATGGCTGCAAAGAGCACATTTACCATTACTAATGTGACTTTTTTGTAACAAATAAAAACACATTAAAACTAGCAATTGAATCAAAACACCAGAATCAATCTATTTTGCTCATGCAGCCACTGACCTAAGCACACACTCTGCAGTTGTATAATACAAATAATAATGGACACTAAATATTACTGTTTACTGTTCTAATGTAAATAAATAAATAAATAAATAAATACATACATAACATAAATAGAAATTTTAGTGTAATTTAGTGTGTATTTTATGTACCTTTGTAGCACTTTGAGATTTTCTTTTAAATGTAAAGTGCGTTATAAATAAAATTTGTTATTATTATTATTATTATTATTATTATTATTATTATTATTATTATTATTATTATTATTATTATTATTATAAAACACTAACAGCAGTGGTTTTCTTTAAATGTAATTTATTATGGTTTAGTTTGTGTCTGCAAAATCAAAAACAATTGAATCGTGACTTAAATTAATTGTCCCATCCCTTATCATTTATTTCATGTATTCCTTATTTATTTATTTTTTTATTCATTATTTTTCCAGGTGGGTCAAGGTCTCATTTACAATAACAACATTGTCTTTCTATGTAACAAGTCTGCTTTTCGTCCAGTTGTTTTCAACATTATATTTGTAACTTTATTTAACAAGCATGTTTGTACGTCATATTAGATGATCATCTATCTTTAGCTAAGCTGGCGCAACTTGCATCATTTCACCTCAGCTACTAGGGCAGGTATCGCAGAACTGCAGATGGTTCCCACAAACCAGGAAGTACAATCGGCCAATCAAAGAACAGAGATGAGGCAGCGTGTTGACAGAACCAAGCTGAGTTGAAATACTACATGTTCTCCTTTCATCTCAGGACAAATATTAAACTAGAATATGATATTGCACTTCTTTAATTTGTAAATTTACTGCAGAGAAAAGGCAACACTCTCTGACACATGCTTATGCCGTACTTCCTGTGTTTGGGTGAGATCAAAAAGCAGTGATTGGCTAAAACAAAAGAAGTCCCCGCCTACAGAGTCATTGAAGCCCAACTGGTATCTTTCAATCAACAACATTAAAATGTGAAAATCATAAAGCCTGTCATCTACACATTAAGACAAGAGCAATGCAAACAATCATGTATGTCCTTTAAAACATCCTAAACCTTGCACATACTCAGACTCTGTGATTCTGCCCATCAGATCTGCACCTCATGTTTGCCTTTGCGCGCCCCTCGGGTCGTTTTGCTGTTCCAACCAAAAGTGTAGAATTTGTGCGTGCGTTCTGCTGACACTCTGAGTCTGCGGTACATCTTATCTGAGTCTGTGCCTCGTGTCTATCTGTGTAGGGTGAACGCCTGTGTGATCTCTGCAAGTCCATCTCCAGAGCGACTCCCAGGGCCCATCCATCACTGCCCACCGCCGACCCGGGCCAAACCTGTTATTTTTTCCTCTTCAACAAGTTTGATCTTATAGCTTCAGCCTCACAATCATGTCTTCAAATGCACTTGAGTATAAGCTCGCAGCAGACAGAGAGAGATAGAGACAGGGAGGTAGAGAAGGTTTTCTGCGTGATTTAACCAAATGAAAAGAAACAAAATGTCCTCATTTCAATAGATACGATTGGCAATTACAGACAAAGAAGATTATTTGATGGATGGATGTACAAAATAAGCTAGATACATTTAGAAACAATTGCTTGATTCCCATGACATGCTAATGTAAGCTTAAATCAAAATACATTTTATCGCAAAGATACTTGAGTCTGTCAAAACTATTGCCATATAGAGTTAAAGCCAGTTTTTAAATGCAGTTTTAAGCAAATTTTAGGGATTTATTGTCACAACGCAGGATGTTTATGCATATGACGTGGCCATACCAGCTTGTCCAAGTCTGATTCAGTCAGATCTCAGAAGCTCAGCCGGTTGTGCTTGGGCAGTATTTGGATGGGGACTGCTGAAACCTACAAGAGTCTGGCTTTTTACAGGTAACTTCTATCTGTAGAAGGAATAGGGCTACTGTATATGTTTTTAGGGGAAACCGGAGCACCCGGAGGAAAACTGCACACAAGGAGAGAACAAACAAACTCTAAATAGAAAGGCCCTGCCTGGGAGTCAAACCCAGTGCTATGAGGAAACAGGAGAAGGCCCTGGTCTCTAGACTCTTGCTATGAGGCCAGAGCACTAACTGCTGTGCCACCATGTCGCGAAGTGGGACAACTAAACAACTACTGGTGTATGGGTGAATGGTTGGTGTTAGTCAGAGGGGCAGCCTAGCTTCCTACAATCTGTCCCAGGGCAGCTGTGGCTACAATAGTAGATTACCTCTACTGAGTGTGTAGAAAGAATAATGCAAAATGTGACGTGTCTTTGTGTGTCAAGAAAAACGCTTTAGAAATCTACTGCATTCAAAATTTT
Organism: Mugilogobius chulae; assembly: GCA_038363315.1. NCBI lineage: Eukaryota > Metazoa > Chordata > Actinopteri > Gobiiformes > Gobiidae > Mugilogobius > Mugilogobius chulae. Next base: position 23,472,214 of record CM076415.1, read on the forward strand.
GAAACTGTGTTTTTGTGAGGCTCAGAGAACGAATACCAAAGACATTATTAAAATCAGCATGAAAGAAGCCAGTTGTAGTTGAACATAACTTGAACTATAGCTGGCTTCTCGAACTGTGAATGCATTACTGGATCAGACAAAACTCTTCCTGGAATGCCCCTGGAGAATTCACAGATCTTTCTCGCTTATTCTGGCTTAAATTAAGCCCCACATATCACATTAAAAAAGGCGTTCTGCTTTAACCAAACTACTCTCAGTTATGCATCTTGTCTGGAAAACTTTACGACCCTCTTGAGTTACGTTTGCCAGTATATTAATATATTTCCTGACATTTTCATACTGCTCCGCCAGCGAAGTCAATCTTATCACAATCTCACTTTTGTTACTTTGAAAGTTCATATCAAAACCCAACAGAAAACGTGTCACAATACATCTCTCACCTGCCATCTCGCTTTTCCTCCTGACAAACTCCCGTCTCCAAACACTTATAATTACCATCGCGGCTTACGAAGACACCTCTCAATATTGTTCATTACACACCGCGTCAGGGAGAAGACGACAACACGTACCATTTATCTCAGAAATCATCGCTACTCGCAATATTGCTCTGACAAGGAGGAATGGCAAGGGAGGGAGGACAAGATAGAGCCGAAAACACGAACCTTAATGTGGCAGCTGATAAGAAATCCTCCTATCCTGTTTTTATTTTCCTCTCCACTCAACCAGGCCTGTGTTTTAAATTGCAAATAGATTTTTTTTTTTTTTTCCACGAGCCCAAAGTGAGATAAGGAAGCAGATGTGAGCCGTATCAGTGACCGGAGAATGTTGTTCGTTTCATGTTGTTTATTCTACTTTTGACGTTTATTTATCTATCTGCCAATGTGAATGTGTGTTTGCTAGATGTAAACAGCCTGGGGAAGTGATAGAGATGGATGGTGTTTTTAGTTGTAACATGAATCAAGTTATATAAATAAGCATAAACTGAAGGATGTTTTGGTTTGCAGCTACTGGCACAAGGCAGATCTACAGCATACAACAACAACGACGACAACAATAAATGAATCAATAACTGACTTTGATTGGTTTACGCAAGAATGACAAGAAACTACCAGAAACCTCAGTATAACCCTCCAAGGTTGGCTTTTCTCACTGACTTGGAATGTTAATTGGAGCAGATTTTCAACTTAGAATTCCTGTTAGAAAACTACTTGGAAATGCAACATGGTTATGGCCTGCAATGGAAAAACATCTGACAGAGCAATGGAAGGTATAAAAAAGACACTCAAAACGGGAACATGCAGTATTTTTTTATTATTATTTTTTTTTTTTATATCGCCAATGTACAAAAGCTGTCTCAAGGTTAGACAAAGCTCTGTTTTGACTGAATCAAAATGTTTGAATATATATTGTTAAGAACAAACCACATTCCCACTACTAATGCTACTTATTATGTTGCACCACAACAGCAAAAGTTTTGATTTTGACTGTCCAATGAAACTTCTGTATTACTGTTGAGTCCCAGCAATTATGAAAAAAAAAAAAAAAACTGCTATGTGTAAAACAAATGAGGAACAAAGTTACACCTTCTCCATCACTTCCAATAGAACCTCTAAGACACGTGTCAAACACAAGGCTCGGGGGCCGAATCCAGCCCTCTCCACCTTAATTTATGTTGCCCTCAGTGTCTTATAAGGTTGACTTTAATCTAATATTAGTGAAAGGAGTAATCTGGTTGTATTAAACTAATGCAATGATTTGTCTGAACCTTAAAGAGTCATTTATTTTTCATAATGCAGATGATCCCGGTTTGACTTTCGAGTGGCCCTGGGCCTTTGGGTGTGAAATGTGTATGTTCTCCCTATGTCTATGTAGATTTACTCCAGGTACTCCAGTTTCCCCTACCACTAAAAGCATATCCATTAATACCTTCCCTCTCCCCTCCTCAGAACTACAGATGGAAATTTGCTGTAAAAGCTAGAATTTATTACTATCTATTATTTGCAGTATTTCAAAGATTAGTATGGCTAATTTTATAGGAACTGCCCTTAGTTACAACCATGATGCCAATGTGGCCCTTAGTCAAAATGAGTTTGACAGTCCAACTCTAGGACAATGCAAACATTCTCTCTCTTGAATAGGCAACACACGCAAGCAGTGCACTTGACAACCTCAAGCTTGGGTTGTGATGTTGCCTATGATGTAATCCTGAAAGTTGGAAATTGTTGACCTTTTGTCAGGTTTACAAAAGCCAATCAGATGTTGTTTCTTTGTGCACTTCTCCTGTCAAAAGTAAATCCCGCATTGTGAAGTGCCATAGGCTTTTCGAAAAATTCAAATATTAACAGTTTAAAGACATGTCGCAGGATAACTCAGAATCACAGGGTGTCTTACATGCACATTTTTAACTTCAAATTCAGCAAAACGTCCTAATAATGTTTTAAACAAAGATGCAGGTCTTATGCTCCTGACTCACCACAGAGGTGATTAGCCCCGAGGATGTTTTCAAATTATATATATATATATTTTTCGAACCCTCAATGAAGATGGAGGCCGTGCACAACTTTAAGTCTATAAATGGACTTGAAAATAATTAAAAAAAAAACTAGCATCACTTTTTTCTTTGACTAGAAAAAAAATCCTGTCTCTTTAATGTCTTCTACAAGCCTACATAAAACTACATTTCTATGACCCACATGTTTATTCATGAGTGAGACACAGTGCACGTCTGGTCCACTGCTCCACCTGCCTGAGCCTTGATGGAGTGTTCTGTGTGGATGTGATGTTGACAGTCTGCGCTCTCTCCAAACTGCTGCACACGACTCCACTGTTTATAACTACAGGCCTGTGACATGAGCCAGCTGTCAGCTCCACAGACTGCCTCCAACGCAGTTTTACACAGGAGAACAGCAGTCTACAGAGACAAACTGTAAACACAACAGCACAAGTACAAAGGCGTTTAAAGGCACTGCACTTGAAAATGTACAACAACAACAACTACTGTATTTATGTTTATAGTAGTCACATATTTACAATCTGAGGGAACGCCTACTAATAGAACTCCGAGGTTGAAGCTTCACATTAACAGTGAATCAGAACAACATCTTTATCACTCACTGCTCAACAACTACAACAGCAGATGTGTACTTAAGGAAATATATTATGTCTAATATAGATGCGAAGACATAAAGGTAAATAAAGTGATCCAACAGCCCAAGTTTGTAAATATATCCAACAATGCTAAATACAGAAGCTGCGGGCTAAATGATATCTAGATGCTAATGTGATGCTAGCACCGCCCGGCGTTTTTAACATCTACAGAACAATCCGTTTACTTTTCTGAGATAACATCACTTCAGCAACATCCATTAAGACTCGATCTGAAATAGTTGTGCTCAAAATACACTTAAATCACCAGGAAGTGTCTTAAAAGAGGGAGAAAGTTGCAGCTCCCAAAGAATTCTTGTTCATCTTTAACCATGAAACTCTCCCATGCAGGCCACGCCCTTGTTTGGGGGCTTGGCCTACCAGGGGGGCCTATATTATTTTATTGGAACCTTCTGCATCATCAATATGCACATGGGTATTTAGTTGTGAAAATATCTTTCTCAGAGATAGCAAGATCTTTCTTTTCCTACATGGCAAAGCTGACTTGTTGTAGGCATTTGGGATCATGATTGAAGAACCCAGGTCTAGAAACCAGAAGTTTCTACTGAAAATATTAATACATTCTGTTGTGTAAATGAAAATAGCTGTTTGATGCAGAAGGTTCCAATAAAAACTCAAAATAACTAATTCACGTTTGCTCTGTAAATGCATATTGGTAACCTTAGTGTACACCCTCAGGTATTTGTAACTGCATAGTGGTTACAAAAGTGTACAACTTTTTTTCTCCAAACTGTGAAATGTTTTTCAAAAACTGATTACCGTAATTTCCACCCTTTTGAGCGCTCCTGAATATAAGCCGCATCAATGAGATTTAAATAAGAAAAATGATAAAGTACCGCACTTGTTAATAGTAAGTCTATGAGAATCTGTAATTTTGCGGCATTTTTGTATAAGCCGCATAGTTGTGAAAAAAGTAGCGGCTTATAGTCCAGAAATTACGGTATGTCAGATTGATTATGTTTCTAATGAGCTTATCTGACTACAATTTGATAATCCTGTCATAAGTGGAACATAGGTTAGGCAATAAAGGATTAAATGCAAATCATAATTAGGTTTGGCCCTGGTCACACATACATCCAATTGGCCATAAATTGTATTAATTTTGGCCTGCTAAGAAAAAGAGTTTGGACAGCCGTGCTCTAGGTGTTCATCAGCTGTTGCTGGTCATGACTAGGGATACACCGATCTCAAAGCCTATAAAAAGGTGCTGACCTATGACATTTTGCTGGATCGAATATTGCAGTTACACCATATGACCAGTTTTCTTATGTTTTAAGAAGAATGTATGTCAGTGTGTACACATATATTGGTTGATATTGATCCTTTGGCATTAGGTATTGCTGGATATGTAATGCCAAAAGATCCACATTGGTATTAGAAAATCTGGATTGATCATCCCTATTGTAACTCTGTGACTGCGTCTTATTGACACTGAATAAAGACTGGCTGACAAGTGATAGAAGATTATTATTATAATTTTTTTTATTTATTTGTTTGTTTTTGTGCTAATTGTTGTGAATAACCAGGCACATGAGTCCAGACTTCTGTCACATCACTTTGCACCCCTAGCATTTGCTTATATTGCCTATCCATTTATTTTCAGTGCGCTTTCTTTTTAGCTCGTTTAAGGTATCTAACTGTATTGTATTACTCCCAAAATAGACGTATTTACAATTTTTCTATACAGGGTCAAAATTAGCTAACTTTTCTCCCAAATCTAAGACAAACTTATGTTGAAATGAATGGTATTATTATTTTCGTGAGGACCACATCTTCACCATTCTAAGTACAGCACATCTAGAATCTCTTCTTGTACAAGCTTTTGTCTCTGTCAATGTTTTCTTTGACATCCATCTTTCTTCTTTGTTCAAAATGACATAGAACATCAGCATCTGTCTTATTTCAATAAAGAACATTACTTGTATCTAGTTTATATAACAAGCATTATGTCAAACTCAAGAAAACTTTAAATTGCTTCCACTTTTCTTGCTTGCATATTACATCTGTACAACATATCATTTCACATCCTCTTTTTTGATGAAATGAGATACATGTCACATACATTTAAAGTTGATTTGTATAAAACACATTGTGAAAGTGTCTCGTCTGGATCTAAATGTGTCTCTAGACTCAGCAGGACGCATCTTAATTACCAGCTTTTTTCCTCTATAGCTCCCTCCATTAGCCACTATGTCTAAATGATATGTTATCACTTCTGGTCAGCAGCGGCGGTGGCCCAGTGCTGTCATCCAATCAGCCGGCAATTTATTTTAATGTGCAAATGTGTAGAATTAGAGCCTCCATCACTCCGAGGAGCCGCGCCATTTTCTGGGCACATGAGCACAAGCTAAGCCAACAGGGAGACAACAGTAATTAGGTTCTCGTCTGATGTCCAAAGTAAATAATAGGCTGTGGTTTGCCGCTGTCTCCTGGTCCAGCGCCGATGCCAAAAGGGGGTTAAAACAAATTGAGCGTTGTCTTGTTTTTCCAAAGAGAAGGGCCATGGGCAGATTGTACAGAGCGTCTCCATCTTGGCAGGAGTTAAATTAGAGCCATTGACAGTGTTTACTGTGCTTATTCCTCTCACCACGAGCACGACTTTGAGCTGTGGATTTGCTTCTGATTATATGCTGAGGAAGTGTTATGCAGAGCCAGGAAGCAATGCAAAAGAAACATGAAAATATAACAACAGAACTGCTTCAGTTCAATTTCACTGGAATGTGTATTTATACCACACAATTCCTCCTTTATTGTGGATCTGTGATAGATGTTGCTGTCCCAGTTCATTTCTATGACGGATGTGAAATTGCATTAATTTATTTATGAAAATGAATTCATCCTAACAAACTCAAAACCTCAGACCTAAACTTACCATTTTTTGTAACTTGAGAACTAAACATTTGCTAACTGTGGGCATACTGATATGCCTCACTCCTAACTTAGAGATAGACCGATATTTATATGTTTTGTATATCAGCCATATTGGCTATCGGCCTCAATTTTGGACGATATGAGGCATTTGTTTGGGCTTCTTCTCTGTGGGAAAGCAGCACTTACAGTAATCAGCTGAGCTCTCAGTTGGTTTGGAGAAAACCAGAGAGGGATTATCAGTCGACATCACTTTTCACTCTACAGCGCATGACAGCTGCAGAAAGAGACACTGTCCATCTAGTTAGCTGGGGAAACGTCTTCGATTAAAAAAACAAAACAGGACAAAAGCAGCTGTTTGGATTAGGTATGAACTGGTATGATGGATGTCTGGCTCCTGAAGCTTGAGACAGTGTTTTTTCACTCTGAATATAACGTTTATGGGTCGTAGGGTCGAATATCATTCACAAATGTTTATTTAGCAGCATAACTTTTGTTTTCACACAGTGATAACCTCTTGTAATAAGCTGACAACTGTGCTAGCTTGTCTTGTTTCCACGGCTTGTGTCAATGAGCTTGTTTATCGTGTTGATAAACAAAAAATCCCTTTATAGGATTTTTTTATGTTTTTTTATCTCCATTCGTAAGTCTGCAGTTGTGTTTTTGTTCTATGACTTTAGCTGCAGCAAAAGCTTCATTAAGTCCTTGTTTGTTTGGGCCAAAATACAATAGATAGTGTGAAAGAGATGCACGTGGTGAATAACAGTTTAGCTCGAAGATTTTTTTTTTTTGGTTATACTATTTCATCCCAGCTCTGCTTTTAAAACTAAGCCAAATAGTCCTTGAAAATCAACCATTGATATCGGCATCGGCCAAAGAAAAACTCGGCCAATTTCTATCCCTAACAGCTGTGAAAAAAGCTTAAAACACATCATAGTGAATAATTCAGTTGCTCAAAATGTTTTAGGTAAGTGAGCAACACACGTGGACTGAAGAAAAGAAGGTTAAATGTGGATCGGGCTTTTGAAGTTGTTGGGCAACATCTCTGGAGTGAATTTCCTTTGTCTCTTTGCTCTTTGGACTCCGACTGCATCTTTTGTTTAATGTTGTTTTGAAGCTGTGTTTTTTATGTCTCACTGTAAAGCACTTTGTCACTTTGTGTCTGTGAAAAGCGCTAAAGCTTACATACTTACTAGGAGTCTACTTTGATTGGTTTACATTTTTGAGGAAGCAAAAATTGGTTATAATTTAGTCCATAAATCACGACCAGATTTGTAATGGAATGAAGAGGCAAGGTAGTTTTATAATCTCCCTTTGTTATTCCTTTGTCAGTAAATGGACTAACTAACTCAGCATGACGAAAGATTGTCTCTCGGATGTTTGCTTAGTCCATATTAAAACATAAAAGACCAAATCAAAAGTTCTCAATGGTAATTTAAAGGACAAGTACAGTCATTCAGATTAATGATGAAATTAGGAACAGCAGCAGTAAACTTATACAATAATATACCTTCTTTAATCACAATTATCAGTCACAGAAAAGCGTTTATGTCCTGAGGCAAACATAATAGAATCAATGTGAACTGAAAGCATAACATAAAAAATAAAGAAACATTACAGCGACGCCGGAGCATATCTGTAGATAATGGCCTCTAATGAGTTCAGATAAAGCGATTCTTATCCGCTGTTTGTCACCTGCCCTGCCCAAAACGCCCGACCGCCAGCCCAGTCCAAAGGCAGCCTGTGAACACTCCATTTCACACCTCCGTCGGCGCGATTAGCAGACCGCGGGTGGGCCACTTTGATAACGCTGCAAAGCATGATGGGAGTGTGAGAGACCCGCTAACATGGTTAAAAGCCGGAAAGTCGGGCGGAAATATGGAGCAAAGTGGCCAGGAGATGGGTAAGGTGTAAAAGCTACTCTGGAAGCTTTTAGAGGCAGATTAGACTGAAAAGAGCTGCGGAAAAAGCTATGTAGAGAGAGAGAAATTACATGTAACCTGGAAAGTAATGGGTAGTGTAAGTCCTCAAGGTTTTCCAGATGGTTATGTGTACATACGTGAGCCTATGTGCTTGTGTTGTGTGTCGAAGTCGACCTTGGCAGCCCACAGTAAGTGTATTTCCCTGTAGACTGCATTCATACATTATTTTCACTCACACACATGCCACTGCAGCAGTATAAAACACATCTATAAGACATATTTGAGTGGTGACCATCTACAGTCAGGTCAAGTGACGTTAATAATATTTGGTTTGATTTGTAAATATTTTTTTCAACACCCAAGGACAATGCAAAAAGATGGAATGACAGGTAAAAACAAATATAGATCAACAGTCAAAAAAGCCTTGTTAGAGAGGGATGAAATTTTCTATAATGGTGTGAAAAGCGTAGAAGAGAAACACATTTGTCTTAGCATCTTATAGACAGGTTTTTTGGTTGGTCTCCTGGTCTGTCTCAAGGCTTCATGGGAAGGTTTTATTTGAGTTTAATGATCAAGTTTGGGAAGTTACAAAAATGGTTTAGGTCTGGGGCTTGGAGTTGGTTACGATTAGGTTTGTGTTAGTCATCAATAAAAAGGACACAATGAAGAGTTCGTCCTCCAAACAGGTGGCTACATTCACATATCCAAGACTCACAAGAAAGCATACACGACACAAATGAAATGAACTGGGACTGCGACGTGTGGCATATTTACGCAAAAAAGACGTAAAATCATGCTAATCATACTCAATTGACATGTAATTTAATGTCGTGGGATATGCAGTTTGTGGAACCGTGCTATGAGTAGATTAAACAACTCAGATCAGTGTTGTACAAGCCAGTGTTAGGAACAATCCAAAATTATTAGTTAGCGTGATATAACGGTAAGAAAACTTGCATTGATATTACAGTGACACTTTGACACAACTGAAATTGCAGTGTAGAAAAGTTTCTGTTGACTTGACAAAAATATTATGAGTTTTAAGATGTCATCATTAAGTGAGTTAATCCAGAAATACAGTTTCCAGGTCAGCATTTGGATGGTAAAACAACTGAAATACCAAGTGCCACAATGGAAGAGCAAAAATGGGTTGTTGTTTTGTCCTTTGGCAAGACACTTTAAGTTGCAGAAGCTAACTTTTTTTTTTACTTGTAATTAAGTAAACTAGTCTAAATTGAGTCTGATGTGTGGAAATAATCTGACTCCTGATTCTAAAGCAGCTTGAGTGCCTTGAAAGGTGGGAAAATGCCATTTAAAAATAGATCAAATTAAATAAATTTCCATAACTCTAACTTTCTTCCTTGGTTTGCCAAAATGAGCAGATACACCTTGAAGTGTGAAGTGCACCGAGGGCCAAACCTAATTTTCTATTGCATTAAAAATGTGTAAAGACACTTTCCAGACACCAGCTTTAGATAATCACATTAAAATCACTTTCCTTTTGTCAGATTAGATGATCCTTCCCACACGTGCAGCCTCATGCGTTTTATGACTGGCTAATGTGACGTGATAAAATTCTAAATGCCTTCATAAATAAGCTTGGTGCTGCTGCATGTTGCCAGGCGGGTGGTGGACTCACTCATTTGTAAAGATTTATGTTTGCAATGGCAGATCAGGGGCGCGTTACAATCACCTGCAGCAGCCTATGCACTCACAAGTGTCTGTGATCATAGTGAGGACAGGAAGTTAGTATCATTTCAGACCAGGAAGAAGAAAGAATAGTTTAAAAAACACGAGTATGCCTTGAGATACCGTCAGTCGTGTCCTGAAAAAATGAATCAGTATTCAAAATACTATTAAATTAATTTAAACAGATTTAATTGAGTTGTTTACCATTTTGGAGTGTTTGAAATAACTTTTTTTCTGGAAAATAAATAGTTAATTTTAAGGTGCATTCATTTTCCAAACAAGATTCTGTCATTTTGAAGAGCTAACTGGAATGTTCCACAGTAAAACATTACACTTATTTGATGAGTTACGGGGTAATTTTATTCAAAATTGCCTAGAAAAATGCAATCTTATTGTGAGCAAGACTGCCTCCCATAGATCTGACCTGTACTACTTGGGTTTGTTACGTCCCACGCTTCTCTCTAAGCATATAGTAAGTTTTGAGTAAACACAAATACAAATAAACAGGCTGTTGTCCTTTAGTCGCTTAGTTGGTTAATCAGTCGATGGAGTCTTAGTTGATCAAGGTTTTTTTTAGTCAATCAAATATTTTATTTTGATTTTAAGGATTTAAATTGAACAGCAACAAAAACAGGTGAATCAGCTGAAGATTTGTGACCAAATCATTGGTCTAAACTGCCTTCTACACACTGTTTACGATCCATTTATATACAAATTGTTTGTTTGTTTTTGCATGGCTCTGTAGTTTTAGAAGCAAAGATTGGGTCAAACTAATGTAATACTTTTTATTTGCTTTTGCCACGCCCCCTTTTTAGTTGATTAATCAGTCATTGGGAAATGTCTTTAGTTTACTAAGAATTTCTTTGGTCGACCACAGACCTACTAGGAAGCCCATCCACCACAAAAGTTTCCATGGAAAGTATTGTAATGTACTGTAATGAAAAGTATTTACAAAACTACAAAAAGGCTGTTTTCCAAAAGAGCTTGATTGATTGATTTGGCATTAGGACGTGTGCCGCGAGAAAATTTCAACCAAAAAAGTCCAGAAAGGTTGGGAAACACTGGTTTAAAATGACCAGAATTCAGAATATTTGCACTTGAGTTACTTCGATTCTCTTTGTTGACTTTGTTCTACAAGTTACTGTAGAAAAGTTCAATTAACCACATAATGTTTTGCAAACGGTGGTATAACTATAGACATTTTGGAAATGCTAACAACTTAAAGGGGAAACAAGTTTGCTTTGTAGTCGTTCAAATAACAAAACATTCTAGCTACGATACTAAGTGACATAAACGTCTATTACCTCTTCTACTAAACGTTTATGGTGACAGCTCCTTTCTGTATCCGTCCTTTCTTTCTGAGCTGTTTCCTGCTTCTGCATTCAGCACCACGGACAGCTCCAGCTCTCTCACAGTTCACGTTCCCTGCCTGCCATAAGACTTGTGTTTATCCCTTCCACCTGAGCATTCGCTGAACTCCGGGTTTGTCCACCTCCCTCTTGGTGTAAAAACCTCACCGACTCCACGTGCTGCGCATAAAAATCAACTCCACGAGAGAGAGAAGTGTGAATAAGACTTTTTTTTTTTCTCTCCTCAGGGCTTGTATTGAATTTTAATATCCCAGACTTCCTCTTCTAAAGGTGTTTTTTTAATAAAGCTTAGGGTTATGTTTAGAAAGTTTACTTCAAAAGCTGCTGGGGTCCTAAGTGCAGAAAAAACGCCTAAAATTGTGAGTCAAAACGATCTCTTTGAATCACACATTGACAAAGTGGTGCGTGACGCTTTACTGTGATTGGCCGTCCATCTAAATTCGGATTTGTCATGAACACACCACGAAAATAGGAGCGCTAAAAATACCGAGAGTCTTTGAACGGGCCGCCGTCGAGCCGCTTTTAACACCCAACCTGTCATGTTTTCTCTTCATCTGTAAATATTATGCACTTGTCTGGAGCGGTGCCAGCGCTAACAGATGCAAGCTGCAAAAATGTGAGATTTATCAAGGAAAAGGAGCAGGGAGAAAACGTATATGCAGATTTTACACAGCGGTAGGGATGAGGAATGCTTTCTTGTGGAGGTGTTTAGAGTCATTTGTGTGCTGGCGTTTTACTAGAGCACAGGAAGATGATAGTAAAGTTACTCAAAGCACACCTTCCAAGTACTTTTGAAGTTTTAGTAGCAGAGTGGTTAGAGTTCTGGCTTCCCAAACAGAAGATTTAAATTCTGAGTAAAGCCAAACCAACATTTTACAATCTCTATGGGTGGAGTTTGCATGTTCTCCATGTGTTGTGGTTTCTCTACGGTATCCGTCCAGCTTGAATGTTAAATATTTGCATACTTGACCCACATTGCTTAGTATGGATCTGATGTGTTGAGTGTTTGGTAGGGGTGTGCTAAAATATCGACTCTTAGATATATATATATCAATATTTCACCCCTTAAGAGGGTAATCTAAAATTCAAATGAAAACTGTTTCTAAACCCTTTGGAGCACAAACAATTGGCTGGACTCTTTGTGAAGCTGAGGCTCTGTAGTTTTAGCCTCTGATGTCTGATTAACTGAGAAGCTCTGCACAAAAGAACATCAGGTTTTAAATTCCACCTATTTTTTTTTTTTTTGATAAATGTTTGAGTCAGTATAGCTGGTGTGACAGAATGACAGTATATATGGCACTTTTTAGGTTTGGACAATTCATCTTCAAAGGCTAAAGCTATGTTCACAAAAAATGGTTATAGGGACCTGTATTAACTTAAAAAAGTTTAGGTGGAGCTCATTAAAAAGTCCTAACACATTATTTGCAAATACATGTATATTGTTTAAGAATTGTAGTTGAAAAAGGGGGTAGGATTTACATAAGTTTTACTTCTACCTACTCCTTTTCGAATAATATTTTTTTATTTTGTATTTTCTTTTAATTTGCCTTCGAAAATGTATTCGAAATAAACATTTCAATCAATCAATTATCAATAATTTTGAGGTACTTTTTTGTTTGTAAGTTTGGAGTTAAAACTGATTCTTATCCATCTCAAAATGATTGGTTTGACTGTAAAAAAAAAAAGGGTTTCAATTTGATTTTTATCTATAACATGCCAGGGAGCTTGAGAGTTGTTTTTTTTTAACATGGTGGGCAAAAATGAGTTAATTAAGAAAAAGTGGGCAGGCCTTCCACCTTATAAGGGGTTAATAAAACTACCTCTGGATATCGATATTCCCCCAGGCTTTAGGGGGCAGTGCAGCGCTGTGTCTGCTGAGCCGATAGAGGAGTCAAAGCGAGTAAAACAAGATTGGAAAATTCTACAAGACAGTTTCAGTGGCTCTTTATTCGTTAATACCAGATTTCTGCGGTGACAACTTTTGGACGGGCGGACTAACGTTTCCACAAACTCTGTTGACATAAATTGAAGCCCCAGTGATAAATATAAACATACATAAAAGGTTCATTTGCAAATGTAGTTAAAAGGTCTTTGGTTTGAGAAAAAAAATGGCTGTTTTTTAAATGTATCGAATCACACCAAAAATATAGCAAATTGTATTGAATCGTATGGACCTGCACAATATCGAGGTACAAATCGTATCGTGAGCCAAGTAATGAAAATCGTATTGAATCGCCAAATTAGTATTGATAACCAGCCCTAGTGTTTGGTGGTGTTTTGACCCAATCTTAAATGTTTTAAGACATTTTTTGATCTGTTATGATGTGACTTCTTCACCAAAAACATGTCTGGATTAATACATAGTTAATAAAACAAAATACACATAAAGATGATTTTCACAATGCAAAGTTTTATATGTGTTTTTCCACTAGCCTGACTAACTTATTGACAGATGGTTACTATCCAGATGCATTCATTTGTGGCTCCAAATATGGATTACAAGTGTATTTTTACAGACAGAAAGTGTATCTTGAGCGAACGACCCAAGCACAGCCAATCAGAGCACAGAACAAATAAATATTCGATTCAGACATTACACAGCGATCTGATTTAGTCACTAGATGCAGCAATAACAATACAATTTCCATCAAACCATCGTACATAAACTGTAACTAAATCTTGCATTATTTTACATTTTTTCTTCTGTCATTTTCTTTTAGTTAGCTATCACGTGTCTTGATATAAAAGTGTGTTATTGTCAAACCACTTTCTTAGTCACATCTGAAGAAGCCGTGAAAGAGAAACGTTATTTTAAATCTGACAAGGCAGACTACAGCTCATTTATATCAGCCGTCGCACAAATCACCATTCGTCTCAATTATAGGCCTGATTTTATTAGATTCTTATGAAAATCCCACAGGAAGATGAACGATCAGGACAAGAACAGATACTCGAGGCGTGACAGGTAAAAGATTGTCTCATTTAAACGGGAAGATTCTGGAGCAGTTTTACACAAAGATAATGAGAGTGTATAAAATGAATTTTACCTTTTTCACTCTTTATAGTAAGTAGTGGTTTTGATCTATTGGTTTGACAAACTTGTCAATCCACAAGTAGTTTTGTAAATGCAGTACTTTGTAAAAAAAAAAAAATAAATAAAATCACCACACCATTTTGTATTTCAATTATTTTGTTCGCTCTTATTATCTTTCTGTTGTACCATGTTCTCCAGTCAGCTCGACAAAGGATTTTGGATCATTGTATTCCTCATTTCTATTTATTGCATGCCTGTTTCTACCGTAAATGTATCTTTAAATACTGGTTTGTGTTCATTTCTAAATGGGTTTTGGTGATTCTTTTTTATTAGCATCTAACTGTGGCCTATTGAACAGAACAGAACACTGATAGTAGCAGCTCACTGTCAGTTTTGTATCACAAAAGTAGCTCTGCTGGTGGAAAGGTTTAGAGCTCCTTGTGCTAGGATATACATACCATATATAGTTATAGTATATGGCTATTATTTGCAAATGTTTTGTATCTGTTCACTGAAATGTGCAAATCTTTAACTGTTCTAATTGTTAACAAATTAGTTAACTAATTTGCCAAATTAACAAAATTAGTTTTCCTTTTATCGACTTTTAAAGCAGAAATGGAGCCCTCTGATATCACAAATAATTGTGCTGAGAAGAAAAAAATCTCTCACAAGTAATTGGAGTGTAGCAATGGAAGGTATAAGGTATTGACTTCAAAATTAAGTCTGTAAGCCATTAACTGCATGAATGCATGTGGATACTAACTGTTCTGAAGACTCTGTGAAAACTATAGTTGGACCAACCTACTTCAGCCTGGAAGCCTTAGAAAACTTTTCTTTGTCTCACGGTGGAGAAGTGTCACTGTTGCAGTACAACAGATACAAGTGCAAGAACAGGAGCAGTCTAAATAAAGTATGTGATGGAAACATCACATTAGTTATGGAAGTATTTGGTTTGGACAAAAACAATAGAACTGAACATCTCAATAGAACATCTCAGGACAACGAGATAGGTAAGTAAACAATATGTATAAATAAATAGCCAAAAAGTGATGGTGTAAACTTTCAAATATATATAAATTATATAGTATGATTCACTTCAACATTGTGTATTTGAAAATCACACTTTAAAGGTGCTAGACCCGATTTTTGCTTCCTCAAAAATGTAAACAAACAGAAAAAACATATTTTAAACTTCCTTCATCAGTCCACATGTTTCATTCACTTATCTAATGGATTCTAAGCCTCTGAAATGTCAGAGTGTTTTAAACTGTTTTTTACAGTTGATAAGAGCAAGACAAACTTAGAGGAATTTGGTGAACAAACATAACATTATTAGACGCAGACAGAACATTGCAAACACATTTTCACCCAAATATATACATTAGCATGATATCTGTGCTGGAGGAAAATGATTTCAAGTAATGTTACTGTAAAAAACTTAGGTATAATCCCTTTAAACCTTAAAGTTGAAGGTGTTAAGTTGTCACTGTACAATAAATAACTCTTACAAAATACTATTTTGAGCTTAAAGTGACTGGGATAGGCTTCAGTTACCCATGACTCCAACGAAAACAAGTGGTTGAAAAAATGAATAAATGAATGAATAACACGGCTAATTTTGTTATGTTTTGCAAAGAAAAAACACTATTTTGGTGTCTACTAGGGATGGAAAATTGATTGAAAGCTTCAAAAGTCTATCAAAGTATGCAGCAATCGAATCGAAAGACCATGTATAATGTTTTTTTGTGTCTTAAGATGAAAAAAAAAGTTAATATAGATAACAAAATCGTAAACTGAATTAAACCGTGACTTGAGAGAATCGTCCCATAGTGTCTACACAAGTATTAGTTGTTATCGGACATCGGTCAGTAAATAATGGTAAAGCATTAGATCTAAAAAAGGCTTGATCGGTCCATCTCTAATCGTTAATAAATATCAAACATTAAAATGCTCCTGGTCCATCCTCTCTGGTGTGAGTTTTTGTGGTTTGATCCGTGTGGCCTTAAACGCAGCTTCTCTTTGCTTTTCCGCTGACCACCTGGGCTTCGTCCTTCAAGCAGCGGCTAAATTATACATGCACTTTATTGAGCTTCAAATCACATTCAGAAAGCCCGCAGATATTCAAGTCTGTGCAATTTACAGACGATTCAAGTGACCAAAACACAGACGGATGAAAACTGAATCTCTCTGTCAAGGAAACGGATGAGACATAATGTTGAAAAGAAGACAGAGAATGAACGTGTTTGTGCACATGACTCACCGAGAGCAGCAACGAGATTAAGCATCATTATGTAATAGACAATGTGATTCAAACGGTCTTATATTTTCAATTAATGTGTACAAGTAATTAGAATATTACCACTTTTTCTGAATGTTTTGTGTGCACTGTGATTAGCCATGTTTAGTGTTGGTTTTCTCAGTCATAGCGTATAGTCGTGTTTCTCCAACTTTCACACAAAGTATTTGGCTTTTCAAGATCTACACTTGAACTACAGTACATCACCCTAAAATAAAGATCAGGGTTTTTATGGCACAAGGCAGTTCTAAAGGATGAATAGTCCAAAAAAACATAAAAAAAAAAAAAAAAAAAAAAAAACATGAATACATTTAGCTCTAATTAAGCACATGCTTTAACCACAGAGGCAAACTCCAAACAGATTAGTTGGACAATTATTCTTTTGATTAGTTGTTCAGAAAGGTTCACAAGTAGAGATTTTTAACACAGTTTGATCTGGACAAAGCTCATGTAATGCAGAGCGGAAGTTGAATGTTTACAAACTATATAGTTTTAGAGTTTTAGTTATAGTTTCAAGAAATGTCAGAAGTCCATACACAATGGAAATCTTGTGCAGAATCTTTAGGAATTCAAGGGAAAGAATAAGATTCAAACATAAAAATAAACACATTTACATATACTGTATGCAGATTGAGCACATCAGGTAAAATAATAATAATATTCATTCATTCTCTACCACTTAATCCCGTTAGGGGTTGCGGGTGACTGGAGCAACAGACAGTGGCCAACTGGTCGCAGGGTTAGACAGACAACAATTCATTCTCTCATTCACTCACTAAGGGAAATTTACAGTGATGCCCAATTAACCTAAACATGCATGTCTTTGGAGGTGGGAGGAAACCGGAGTACCCGGAGAAAACCCACGGTGACACAGGGAGAACATGCAAACTCCACCCAGAGAGAACGTGAGATGTTAGTATGGTCCGACCCAGGAGTCGAACCCACGACCTCCTTATAGACCCATTTACTGTTAGTAAACAAAGATGGCTGCGCGCGCGAACTTGTGCCCTGAGTGGTGCCCAGTCTCAGGCTTTTCAAGCTATGCAGGTGCATTTTCATTAAAAAATCACAAAACTCTATTTAAAAACTCAATTTAACGAACAGCAAGCGACTCCAGATCCATGTACAGTTAGCTACTGAATGTTAGCATGACGTTAGTAAGTGTCCCAACATTCAGCGACCTGATATTTACTTATATTTGATGGGAAAACTCATGTGCAGCAGAGAAAAGCTTTGAGCATACAAATCCCTTGATGAGTTTGACGTAATTTGCGGAAAAGCACAGGAGGTTAGTTACCGTGACATTGCTCAAGATTTTTGTGCAAGTTGTGTTAATTATTTATCAATTATCAGTGGAGAATAAGACTCACAGAAAACGGCACCCGTGTGGCATTATTTTGTGCTGATTTCTACAGAAATTTATTGTATAAAAGACTCCAAGGATATACTTACATGACTCTGAGGCGATGTATTTGTTTTGATGGTGATCCCTCATTTTTTCTATAGATTTTAGCGGTAAGCTAGTTAGCCCGAAAGAATTACGAGATATAAAATGTGTCACTGGTGCAAACCCAAGGAACACATTAGGAATGGTCAGAGCTTCGTTTAAGTCATTGTTAAGTTTTTTAACCGTTTAATATCGTCAGTACAGCTTACTTGTTTTGTATAGAAACTTAAGGGGAAACTCTGCGGAGGCACCAGTGCGGCTCCGCCCCCAAAATGACGTAGGCTCTGGGAAGCCAGAGCTCTAACCACTCTGCTACCGTGCACCCCAATAATAATAATGTTTATAAAAAAATAAAAAATAAAAAAAATCTTGAAGTCTTACTTCTAAAACCATCAAGCTGTCATCACTGTTCAATCTGAATCATAAAACTCATTTCGGTCATGGCAAGTCATGGAACATATTCAGAACATGTTTGGAACATTTAATAATTATTTAATTATTATAACTGTTAATATCATAGTATTTAGTCTGGATTTTTCAGACGATATATGGTGGTTGTTAAGAAGACGCGTTTCTATTTATGAATATTAACAAAATTCTTATTCTAATCTTAACCTGCCCCAAGCCCCAGACCTAAACTTACCCCTTTTAGTAACTTGAAGCCTAAACTTACCCTTTAAACCTAAAGAAAATGTCCCCATGTGGCTTCAACCAAAACTCGTGTATTTTTACTCTGTAAAATCTTATGTCAGTTTTACACTTTTTCATATGGTGCTGTATCTAGGGCGTAACATAAGTACGCAAAAAAGGTGTAAACATTGTGCTCATGATACACTGTTTTGTGTCAAGGTAAATGTAAACAGTGTTTTCATAAAGGAACAAAACGGACATCTGCCAGCCATTAGTCACCAACTATCCCTTTCACAAAATTTGACCCTAAAAATAGAGTTTGACGTAGGCAGAACGTAATGAAGCCGTTAATGGGGTCATAACTCTTTGCCTTTGCTGTGTCTGGCTAACCTGATTACCAGCACATCTCCCTAATAGCTCTAAGATGCTTATAACCGACATAGATCTTTATACAGCTCAGGGCGAGTGCTGAAAATGATGCGTGTTGTGCCATACATCACGCAGAGACAGATTAGCGACTTTTTCTGCCCATTTCAGCAAAGTGGGTGACGTTACTGTAGCAGAGATTAAGGGCCACGTCCTCAGAAGTCTTCAACAAAATACTTATCCAGGCAGGATTAACAAATTACAGGGATTTCTCTCCCCCATGGATCATGTAATGTTACTGTAGCAGCCTGGATATGTCATCAGCGTCACCCCAGGGCCGTCGGCTGAGACTGTACAGAGTGAGCTCCAGCGCCTGAGGAAGTGTGGGAGTTTGCAGAAATGTGGAAAAGAGACGATAAGTTCAGTACAGGACAGTTTTAATGACAGTAAGTAGAGTTTGAAGATGTTAAAGGATTGATAAACGGAGCAGAAAAACACAGACGCATTGGAAAAACTATAAATCTAGACATGACTTGGATAACTGGATAAGATTTAATGTAGAATATGTCACTGGTTTCACAATCTTTTTATTTGGTTATAAGATAATTTGACTTAGAACAAAGACACAAATTTGCAAATGGGGTAAGAACAGTTTTCTTGCACCACTGGCAAATACCATACTGTACCGCCGGGTCAGAGCGGTACAGTAACGGTCCTATGCTGTTTCTACTGCTCAAAGCGATTCGTTCCGCCCTGCTCGCTGGGTCTGTAGTGAGCCACTCTTTGCCCTGCTTTTACCCTGGATCCTGGAGCAGACCTCACAGCAGTACCCGCTTTAGGCTCGATGATTGAACAAGAGAAAACAGACTCAGGCGAAAACCAGACAGAAACATGAAATAATGTTCCTCACCAAACGCCGACTTGATCTTGTGACAAACCGTTGCATTTGAAGTGATGAAAACTTTATATAGACTTAACAAAGTAAAGCTAGCACATTACAATCAGCCGTTTCCTGTTTGTTGAGGCAAAACACTGTAAAAAATTGTAAATCCTGTGCGAAATGTGTCCACCATAATCCAACCTCAAAGCATTGAATAAAACGGATTAAAATGCAGCTCAGAGTCGCAAAGGCTTTCCAAAAAAGTTAAATAAAACAAAAACAAAAAAACACCAGTCTTACCCTCGTGTCATAGCCACAGACGTTGAATTATTACTTATTAGTCTTTTTTTGTGAATTGCTTAGATTGATGCCAGAAAGAAAAAGTATAATTCAGGTAAATTTTCTTTTTTATTTATTTAAGAAATCACGTGTAATGTGACGTCAGCTGCTCACATAGCAGAACAGGACCTGAAACGCTCATCATCTTTAACAAAAGTGGACCACTCTGGGGGAAGTCAGGCTAATGGAAACATCGCTATTGAAACAAGTATAATCATCTATGTCTATCAAAAAACTGGAAACACTAGAAAGTCATGGCAGATATTTGAAAAAAGCCTTGAAAAAAGCAGTTCTCTCTCTGTTCACAAATGTACAAAACACCTGCATGTACATGTTTATAAAAGTCAAAATAGGCCATGTTCTGGTAAAACAGGTCAAAGTAAGTCTGTTGTCATGTTTGTTTGAATAATACAACACTGACTGGTCCACTGCTGCGCACTGATTGGTCAGGCTCACAGCGGCTGTTTCTCCAGATGGATTCTCAATATCGCCAGGGTGATACTAAAAATAATAAATAATAACAAATTTGACCGAAAAATGACACATGATTAAGATTTGCCAGTCTCAACATTTTAATTGCAAACTTTAGATGTATCTTGTACTGCCCTGTCCACCTGCCACTGATCGTGAAGGCTTTTTTCTGCTCCAAAACAACCTGATCAACATTTCAATCCACCAGCGCTATCTGCCACCACAGCCCGGTGTTGTACTGGCAAGGTCGCGGTCCCCTTCAGCGCACTTCTGTGTAAGATTAGAGCTCCAAACACAAGCAGGAGAGGATACGAGCAAACGATTGGCCAAAGTCACAGGAAGCAGCAGATCAGTGGAGTCCTGCACCAAAGGGACGAGTAGGATGAAGAGATGGAAGACAGGAAGAAGGTAAGGAGACAGGCAGGGTAATCTGGCACAGGCGCGTGTCCCAGGAGAGGAAGAGAGGGGGAAAGAGGGAGAGGGAGGAGAGAGAGGGAGAGAGAGGAAGAGAGAGAGGGGGGAAAGGAGAGGGAGGAGATCCGTGGAGTTCTGCTGCACCAAAGGAACGAGAGTGATGAAGAGATAGAAGACGGGAAGTAAGAGAAGTATGAATGGATGGTCAGGACAGAAGGGAGAGAGAGCAAGAGGGAGAGGAAAAAAGAGAGAGAGACAGAAAGAGTGAGAGAACAGGGGAGAGAAAGGACAGGAGAGAGAGAGTGAAAGGTGACATGAGATAGAGGGAAAGCAAGAGAGAGAAAAAGAGAGAGGGGTAAGGACAGGAAAGAGAGCAAGAGGAAAAGAGAAAGAAAGTAAGAGAGAGAGAAGACAGGAAGTATGAGAAGTATCAATGGATGAATGTAAGAAAAAGGGAGGGAGAGCAAGGGAGAGCAAGAAAGAGAACAAGAGAGAGATGGGGTAAGGAGAGAAAGGAGAGAGCAAGAGGGAGAGGAAAAGAGAGAGAGACAGAAAGAGTGAGAGAACGGGGAGAGAAAGAAGAGAGGGAGAGAGAAAAGGAGAAGGATAAGAGGGATAAGGACAGGAGAGAGAACAAGAGGAAAAGGGAAAGAAAAAAGAAAGAAAGGACATGAGAGAGGTAGGACAGGAGAGAGGGAGAGAAAGAGAGAAAAAGAAAAAGAGAGGATAAGGGAGAGGTAAAGAGAGAGAGGCAGAGAGGACAGGAAAGAGAGGGAGAGCAAAACAGAGAAAAAGAAAGAGAAGGTAAGAGAGCAAGAGGGAGAGAGAGAGAGAGAGAGAAAAGACTGGAGAGAGAGTGAAAGAGGACAGAAGATTGAGGGAACGCCAAGAGAGAAAAAGAGAGAGGGGGGTAAGGAAAAGAGAGGGAGAGAGAGCAAAAGGGGAGGAAAAGAGAGAGAAAGAGTGGGAGAGCGGGAAAGGACAGGATAAAGTATAAGAGAGGACAGGGGATAGAGGGAAAGCAAGAGAGAGAAAAAGAGAGAGGGGTAAGGACAGGAGAGAGAGCAAGAGGAAAAGGGAAAGAAAGAAAGAAAGAAAGTAAGTAAGAGAGAGGCAGGACAGGAGAGAGGGAGAGGAAGAGAGAAAAAGAAAAAGAGAGGATACGGGAGAGGTAAAGAGAGAGAGACAGAGAGAGGGGCAGAAAGGACAGGAAAGAGAGTGAGAGAGAGACAGAGAAAAGACAGGAGAGAGAGTGAAAGATGACAGAAGATAGAGGGAACGCAAGAGAGAAAGAGAGAGAGAGGGGTAAGGAAAAGAGAGAGAGAGGAAAAGAAAGAGAGAGAAAGAACAAAGCAAGAGAGAAAAAGAGAGAAGAGTGTGAAAAACAGAGAAATAGAAGAGACAGCAGAAAAAAAAAATAAAAAAGGAAAAAGAGATAGCAATAAAGATACAGAGAGACAGAGAGAGAGAGAGAAAGAGATGGGATTAATTTCTTTGATAGAAGGCAATGCAATTTCATAAAACGGATGAATAAACATGAATAAAAGATCCAGAATTAGCCAAAGAACGACTTTTCATCTGCAGAGACGACGAGGAACAGAAGCAAAGATACAGTGAGCTGCGACAAAATGCAATTCACGGCAAATACAAACGGCCAGTGTCTCGGAAAGGTCAGCGATTCTCTCCAACAATGAACATCCTATGGAATCACAGGTCGTGGCCGAGAAGATTTTAAAGAGCTGAACTTAGTCGACTCCATAGAAGTACAACAGGGCAGAGCGTTTGAAAATAATGAAGACAAATAGATAAAATAAAAGACAAATAGGATACAGAGACTAAGGCCTTGTTTAACCTCTGGACCGCAGATAAACTGTAACACATATGGACATCGTCTAAGTTTCCCCCAAATTGTTCACGTCTGTAAAGTGTTTGTAAAGTTTCTCCAAATTGTAGCAACTGTAATTCATCAAACTTAGACATTCTCATGTAATTCTAGCCCTGTGCAAATGTCTGTGTATGTTGTATGTATTGTGTAAATTGTATGGAATGAAACTCTACACAAAAGGGAGGGCGTGGAAGTGGAAATGTGTTGTCGTGGCAACAAAAAGACAAGCAACTACAAGGTTAGTGCTAGATAGTCTGATCTGGAGGACAGAAGTGAGCTGGTTGACGTGGTAATGAGATTATTTCTGTTGCTTAATTTGCCTAAACTATTATATTTTACTATAACTTTACTCGAATCCTTTAAATAAACGTATGTCCTATTCTCACGACATACAGTATTTACCTTGGCATCTCATGTAAATTGTGACAACTTCAGAGTTTCTAGTCCTGTGCAAATTATTCATGTTTGTAAAAATGTCTGTAACGTTTCACTTCCTGTATTTCAACAAAGTCAGACGTCCTTATGTATTTCTACACCTGTACAAAGGCATATCTATTTGCCACAGATCCTTCTCCAATTTCTTTTTTTCTTTTTTTGCTTTTTGTTTTACAATTAAAAAAAAAAAGAAAATTCAACTATGATTAAATCTGTACTTTTGGGTTACAGCGCTCTGTAACCCAAAAGTACAACCTCATTGTTGTGGCAAGAAATCTCAAAAAGATTTGGAAAGATTTGGACAGAGCACCACAAACTTTGGATGGAGGGACTTTCTCACAACAAATGGATAAAAGAGAAAGAGACCACGACAAATCTGACAAATTTGTGGATGTGAATCTAATCGACGGACACAACGTAACAAGGAGCCACAATAACGCTGCCACAGCTCAGGCCCAAAACACAAGAAATGCTCAAGTCATGAATGAAGTAATTGACCTTTATTTAACCAAAGAAGTCCCACTGAGATTCAGAATCTCTTTTGCAGGGAGCCCTGGGGGAAGGGTCAGGGGAGGCATTAATGGACATGTTTGTAGTTGTAGGAGGAAAACGGAGTACCCGGAGTAAACCTATGCAGACACAGGGAGAACATGCAAACTCCACATAGAAAGGCCCCGGGCGGCCCAGGAGTCGAACCCAGGACCTCCTTGCTATGAGGCCAGAGCGCTAACTACTGTGCCACCGTAAAAGATTGTTGCCTTGATTATCCTCATGCGATTGCTATGTAAAAACTCAGATGTCGTGGGTAAAGTTTACAGACATAAATATTCTCGTGCAAATAGTGTAGAACTTTACCCGCTCCCCTTAAGCTAAACACCATAACTCCAGACTCTAAAAGTTGTTTTTTGGGAAAGATTGGACAAGACCATTTCCATTCTCCAATTTGCCGAATTTGAGTCTATCATGCAAGTTGCTCGACCGTATTTTATTTATTTAAACTGGCAGGAACAGCTATTAATTGTAATCATCAGCTGTAACCTTAGATCACCAATCAATGAGTTCAAAAAACTCGTCAGGAAAATGAAATGTTTATTTTTGAGAGATGTGAAATCCTTTTACGAGCCAAAATCTTAAAGTACTCTAGGTTTCTTTGATCTGGTCTGTTTTATGTTCATTATATTTTGGCTTAAAATAAAGATGTTTAAAGAATATTGTCGTTGCCATACCTTGGATTTTCTTATCCCAGTGGTAAACAGAAGGAATGCTATAGCAGGTAAATTACATTAAAACAAACGTAAAACAAAAAGTCATGAATGATTAAAAATACTATTATCATGTTTCAATGTGTAGCTTCCTGACATTTCCCTATAAAGTCTATAAAAACCAGACAATTACTGACCAAGCTGGACTAAACTTGAATTGTGTGAGAACAAAAACAACTTCTTCCCGGAGATTGACAACTTTAAATCCCGTCTAAACCAGAACGCAGCGCCGACAGGACAAAATGACGGGATTGAAGTCAGGAAGTGAAGACTGCTTTAGCCTCGAGAGAACCCAACACTAGAGACCGGTGTGTGGAAAGTAAAAAAAAATAAAATATAGACTCCACCTCTTCTTCAACACAATTCCTTTATCACCTGCCTGCGCCATCACCAACTCAATCCACAATGGAGAGAGTAAGCAGATTAGCGTGCTGGCCCATCAGGAAAAAGGATTACATTTTACCTATTTCTGCCGCCTGGAAACTGGAAATGAAAATGTGTCGCAGGAGAAAAAAAAAAAAAAAACTTGTGACAGATCTGTGAGTGACGGAGACTGGGAGGAAAAGAGGCTTTGCTGTGTCCCGCTAAAATAAACCCGTCTGGATTTACTCATGAGGAAAGAGACACGTGAAAACTCCACAATTTATTCAATGTTACTCAACTTTGGCGCTACATTTAGGGAGTTAGAAGGTAAAAGGGAAGTGCTTGTGTATAACCAGCCTATACATTGTAGACTTGTAGAAACAAAATAGTGTAAGTTTTACAAAATATGGATGAAGGGAAAAATAGATTAGGATGTGGTAGAGGACATGTATTAAGGTTACATGCAACATTTGAATGCCAAGTGGTAAGTGTATCACTGGTGGTAAACAGGAAGTCTCTGGTGGTATTTTTCTCATGTTTAGACAAATGTACATCTATGACCTTCTTTGGTAAATCATCTCTACAGTGAGAACAGACTTAGACTGTAGACTTGCTAAAAATTGCTAAAAAAAATTGCTAAAAATATGAGTTGCAAACTGCCAAATAAAGATACAGTCTATAAACAAATGAAGTAGATAAGCATTTCAGCATTTCTAACGCCACGTACACACGTAGGCGGGTATTTTTACCAACACATATAAGCTGTCCGTTTTGTGAAAACGCTTGTGTCCACACGTAACTGTTTTAAAGAAAATCACATTCACACAAAACCGCATAAATGTGCTCCTGATCGCGGCTCTAAACAAGGCCATGTATATGACGTTGCAGTAAGTGATGTTAAAAACCTAAAACACTGGTCCACACTCAAACGCAAAGCCGGAATTTTGACTACATCTTCACTTTGGTCGGAGTTTTAATAAGGGGATCTTGCGTTTTAGTGTGGATGACTGACCAAATCGTAGACAAAAATATTTGTTTTATCAGATACCTGGTTATGTGTGGACAAGGCCTAACTCCTTAGCTTTGGGGAGTTGCTGTCAGCATTAACAATGAACAGTTTAAACATGAATAAATGAAACTTCTATAGGCGTTAGAAATGTGATGCTACTTTTGTTGGAAATGTAATGTTAAAGTATAGTTTATCACCCACAATAGAGAGACTTGTTCTCTACATTCAGACCAGCTTTTCAATCCATGGTCTCATCAGATCTCAGAAGCAGGTTGGACCTGGTCAGTACTTGGATGGGAGACCAATGGAACACCAGGTGATTGGCTGTCTCACACATGTCAGTCTTTAATCCAGTTTAATTTATTTTCTGTGTGTAATGCCCAAAATTACAACAGTCTCGTCTGAGGACTTCACACTCTTCAGATTGCTGAATTAGCAAACAGACGTGTTAGACAATCCAGCAAATAAAGAGTCATTGGTCAACATCAACCAGAACAAACAGGGCAGTTGTGGCCACTATAGTTAGCTTTATCATCAGTGAGTGTGGGATGGATGAATAATGCAAATTGAATTGTATTTAGATGTCACCACAAGTGCTAGGTCTATATAAATTGAATTTTAATTACTACTACCAACAATAATGGACAATACATCAAATTTCACAATTAATCATGATTTTTTATTTTTAGATAATCAAAAATTAAGCACCAAATATAATGTCTATTGATTTTTTTTTTTATTGTTTTTTGCTACTTTTGTTTTTGGGACATATAGTACATACATTTAACATTTGTCTGATAATTACGTAAGCCACAAATAAGTTTAGAAATGTTACATTACATTTCTGTGGAATTTACTTAAAGATGTGTTGAGCGAGTGACAAAGTTTCAGAACAAGGGCACCGTCTTTAGCTTTTAGTATCCCTGAACTAGTCCTTATTACTCCACTGCAGACAAATCTTACCACTTAAAAGCCTCTTGTCAACACATTGTTTTCTGCATAATGTTTTCTGAGGTTAGAAGACGAAGTTATGTGTATAAAAATGTTGCTCAGAGATTCCTCCATTTCTCAGAGGCATGCTCGAGCCCTTGTAGCAGCACTTGTTATACTATGATCCTTCTTCTATGTGTTGCGTGATTTGCAACGTTATGGCAAAATTTACTCAGTATTCACCATAGCTTTTTGTTCATTTATTGACACGTTTTTGTATTAAAACAACATTCATCTGAAGTGTAGCAAATAATTACAATAATACAGTCACTTCCGCCCAACCAGAGCAAGAGAATTCAGCCCGAGTCACTCACATATAACAGGCTGCCTGCACTTATTAACGCAACATCGGAGAATTTACAAAACATCATGGCACACTTCTGAGTAATTGCCAACTTTAAGCATTTAGTAACCCACTCAACCACTTCCCTGTCCCTTGTTTAATACCTCTTTGAAAGCCTGGTATTCCACATATAAGTTTATGTTTGATGTGAAAAGTTTGGCAGTTTTGCTTCTGAACCATTTGCATGACATTGCGAGCGTGGAGTGGATTTGAATAAACAGGGTTATATTGTAAAGTGGAGGCCCGGGTGAGTTCACAGCGCACTTTGCCTCTGGGGTTTGGGCTCTTTGATGTTAACAGGCCTGGATAATTGCTGCAGTGAAAGACGCTAGCTCCTGTTCTTGCTACAATAATTATCAAGCCCCAACCAGAGTCATTCAAAGTATATGTAAATAAATAAATATAGCGGGGAGGTCCCTTTGATGTGGCCCGGCGTTTGGAGTGAGCAATGAAGAGCTTCACTGGGTTTGTTTGCTGTTTTTCCTGCTTTAAGAGAGTTTTATTTGGGTGTGTTGATAGCACTTGGCTCTCTGTCAGCTCTGTAGAGATGGAACGGGAATTCTGATGAGTTGTACGACGACTACAAAATACCAAAACACATGAAGGGCCAAAGATAATGTGCACATAAAGCATCATACTGTATGTAGGTGGAAGTTAGGATATTCCGATTTTCAGAGTGGGGGATTTCTTTTCCAACACTAATCCTCCAGCTACAGCAGCTTCTGCCAAGGAGGATTTTAACACCATTAAGTGTTGTCCTGTGATAACTACTGAAGGTTTTTCTTCAAACAAACAAGAATAAAATTACAAATTATAAATATATTAAAGCTGGGCTACCTAACTTTTTCATGTGTAAATATCTAAACATTATATTTTCTACATAGAGTAAACAGTGAAAGTAGCATTTTGTGATTCAAATAACAAACTCTTTTATTTCCCATAGATAGCAGAGAGCAGCGATTGCACTTAATTGTTTTTATCAAGCTGTTCTAAAACCACGATTGAGGCTAAAAATAGAATGTAGTAATGTTAATATTCATGTGCCAAATAGTTAATGAGAGCCTACCGGCCAATCAGAGTCGTTTTGGGTTATGCACATAAAACAATGAATCTGATTGGCCGTCCTTTATTTAGACAAAAATCTAACTTCACTCACCTCACACTAAAATCTTTTTTTTTTTTTTTGCTTCGCTCACTGATTCTGCAGAAATGTAGATGTTTTTACAGTTCCACGTAATATTTTTTCCATATTTTTCCATGTATATGTTTATGTCATTAAGAGACATGTTGGTGTTCATATGGGAAACAATGCATGTCTCTGATTGGCTAATTCATCTGTTAATCATACCCATTGAAATTGAAAATACTGACGCGATGGCCAGGTGATATATAATTTAAAAAATATATACATACAGTATATACTGTACATATTGTCTGGATTTTCCAGGTGAAGTGAGAGCTAGGAAATAATTGAAAATATTTAAATATCTATTTCTGATTTGGTCTAAAAATCTGATAAGTTTGGGAATAATTTTGGCAGTATTAGAATAAAAATAGTGCCATGACGTTTTAAGCATTAGGGATGTATTTGTTTTCACTCTTTTACAAACTAAATTTTCATAAATGTGTACAGTTACATTTGCAATAAAGGTGAATAGAGGGTCTGACAACAGTCTGTTTTGGAGATAATGATTAGTCCAGAATGTTCCACAGTATTAAATACATTTGTCTCCATTGTCTTTTAGTCAGTTAGTAGATTGATCAAGTCTTAGTCGACCAAACTCTGTATTAGGCAACAAAATGTTAACTTTATATTGAAAATTAATAATAAAACTGAGATTAAGGACAACAACTTTCCATTCATTTTCTGAATAAACTCTTGCTTTTGTATGAACTAAATTGCATGTTTAGTCTTTTCGAGCACAGACTGGATCAGGTAAGATGCAGAACTTATTAGCTTCAGAGCTTAAGCCACGCCCCATTTTTAGTCAACTAATCGGTTGATTGGAAATGTCTTTGGTCGACTACAGTCGTATTTGTCTCCATGGAAACAAGAAGGGTCACACCAGGCTCATTAAGGTGGTGAGTCAGTATGTACAAGGCAATTACACAGAACAGTAACAGTTCTGTGTCCAAAACATAATTTACAAATACAATAGAGCTCTTTTCTGTAAAGCGCAGACCATACTCAAAAATATAATAAGACATCCATCCCCACCACAAAAAAAAAAAAAAAAATGAAGAATACTATAGCTTAATGTCCACACATCCTATAAAATGACTAATACATCTATCTCTGTAGTCACCTTAAATACCAGACCACATGTCATAATACTACATAGTTGCTCTATAGCTTCATTTTGGTGCAGACTCCAACCAAGACCAATGTATATGCTGATAACATGAAGATGGATGTATATGTATGCTCACTGTGCATGTAAAGGCCAGTGTTGGACTCATTCTGTCACTTTGATAATTATTATTTATGACACCGCAGATGAAAAAGATGAATACCATTACATTGTGTTTACATGCAAATCAGAACATTAACAAACCCGATCTCACTGAAATGAGCATGTATACCATGTGATTTGTCCTTTTTTTTGCTATAAACATATGATAGGCATTGCTGACCCAGTTCATTTTGGATAAAAAAAGGTGGTGTTATTTATAAATATGATCCTAATCTTAACCAGCAAGACCAAAACCTAAACTTACCCATTTTTGTAACTTCAGACCTAAACTGAGCTGTAAACCCAAAGAAAATGTTCCATTAAATCACTCCACTTGTAGTTGTTGATGCAAATACCGGCAGATCTTTGTAGACAAAATATTGAAACCATCAGAACTGTCAAAGTTAGATTGAAGCATCGCTACAAATTGTATAAAAAAAAAAGGCCTCATTTTT
>CM076415.1:23507299-23693812 GCA_038363315.1 Mugilogobius chulae
GAGAGCTGCCATATTTCAAATTCCTACATGTAACCATCAGAGAGACGCACAAAGACATTTAATAAGTTCAGCTTTAACTGCTGGATTCAGTTCATTTAAGTAGATTGTATTGAAAACTTACAAACTAATTAAACACTGAGAAACATGAAGGCCATGAACACAGACATGAGCTGGAATCTGACAAAGACAGAATGACAGATGCAGTGACAGTAAATGTGTCCCACAGAGACTAGTTTAACTGTCTTTGTTCATGTTGATTAAAGTCAAAAATCTATAGTGGCACTAAAATGTTCACCATTAGGACAAGTTGCTCAAACTGATTATGCTCCACAATTAAGAAAAAAGTCACACACAAATTAAGTATAGTAGAACAAGGTCAAATGAAAATCACAATTTCAGTGGAGGCAATAATCACTGGTTGGAAAAAAGTATCACAATTTCCTTCAGTTTCCTTCAAAAACTCAACATAATCAATCTGGCCTTCCAGCAACTTGATTGGTTTGGAGCCAGACACAGTGGTGTGCATAGAGGTGTGTGTGACATATCCAATGTCCCATGCGGACATTGGATACGCAATTATGATTCGTTGTTGTGATTGGTTAAGCACAAAAAAGGTCGGCCGCTCACCCAATCAGCTTAATGTATTTCATTGAACGTCCCACCTTTTCCCAAATGCTTTCCGTGTTTTAGGTTCCAGATGTGGAGGAACTCATTTCAACACAGATCCATCTGATGTGAGCCAGGTTAATTAACAAAATACTGTATGTGATTGTGTGCATCAGAACATCTGTAGATTTATTCAAATGTGTTTGAAATTATTAACATTACTAATTGTCTTTCATAAACATATTTAAATTGTCTTTTTTTTCAAACAAGATTAAAACAAACATTGTACATTGCAATGCAATCAAAATTTTATTTTTTTCACAAATCATTGTCCTACATCTATTGTTGTACAGTCACAAAATGCATTTCCAGTTCTTGCTACTGTGCAACTCTTGTACCCATTAAAACCTGAAATACAGATTTTTAACATATTAATGTTATTTTTTGTATAGCATATGTTCACTTACTGTATTTCTGTCTGACTGCAGTCGCTTGTTTTCAATTTTTTTCAAATGCTTTATCGCTCGGTGCTGCCTGAAAATCTGGCAACCCTGACCAAGATGAGCTGCAAACATGTAATAATTTTAAATGTGTTAAATATAATTGTCTTTTGCTATGAAACACAGCATTTCCTCACGAGAATTTGACTTATGAACCCATGTGTCTTTCCTAAGCTTTAGCCTGTGTGTGCTTCGTATGTAAATGCACTGCCTCCATCAGTGTTTCAAATATAAAACATGTCACATAAAATGCACAGAAAAGCACCAGAGGGCCTTGTGATAAATGCAACCGCGAAAAGCCAACTTCAAAGCAGTGCATTAGTGTGAATGAAAGGATGTATTATTGTGTTTTAGTCTTACAAAGCTGCGTGAACGTAAACAGAGAATTATGAAGAGAAAAGGACGCTTATACTATCAACTGTGGTTTTACTGTTTACTGTTTGTCCCGGAGGGGAAGTCTGGAATATACTGCTTAAACACGTGTGTATGGGGAGCCTATATAAAATACTGTTACAATGCAATAATATTTATCTATGTATGTATGTGCAATAACTTTTTATGCTTGTGTTATATTGCCAAGTTCATGTTTGTCTTAAAAAGCTTTACCCAAGAAGAAGACTGTTCTAAATATCAAACTGCATAAGCATATTGACACAGCTTTTCTTTCTCATTTTACACTGCAAAGCATCAGCAATTTGAAATCAATAGTTCAGCTCTACATTAAGGTCACCAGACAAGCGTAACAATGGGAGAAAATGATGCAATTCACTGTATACTTCAAAAAGTCACTTATTTGTAGATCTTAAAAAGGCATTTAGTACCATCAGTCACAAAATACTAAAGACCGGCTGCACACTACAGGAGTTTTGGACAGATTTCAAGCCTGATGTGCCCTACGAGTTCAGAGATGCGTGGCTAGAGTAAGGATTTTCATGAGATGTTTTTGTCGTTTTATCCTTATGTCTGTGCATCACTGCAACTATTTGTCAGGAGCATCATGGTGAGGTTCACATGCTGCAGGAGCGCGAGGACCTGTACAACATCAGAATCTGGTGCATTTGCCTTGTGACGGCGAAGAAACATTGCCTAATCATCTGTAATAAATGTAACACTCTGCGCACATAGTCAAAGTGCAGGATTATTTTTTATGAGCGTTACACACATTTTCTCCAACACACCAGCTTCTTAAATGATGTGCTCTCCTGTGGCATTTATAAACCTGGTTTAATCCACTCGTGTTTCGCTTTTATAACTGCACACGTGAAAGAAAACACTTTGCGTTTAATGACTTGACGCACGCACCGTTCTCCGCTCATTGCTGCTGTGTCGTCTCTGTTCTTCTGCTACATGATTCTTTGTAAATGTCCTTATGTCTGTGGCCTGTTCTTTTTTTTTTTTTTAAGTGTCAAAATCACAAACAATAAACTCCTCTAGTGTACAGCTGGCTTAAAGGACAAGCTGGAGATGTGGGATCAAAAGGGTGGAGGGTGAATGGGTTAAAAGATATTTCAGTAATAGAAAACAGGTCATATTAATTCTGAATCGCAAATCCTTATCTGTGGAGTCCCCCAGGGGTCGGTACTGGGACTAAAGTTGTTTATAGTATATGTCAATGATTTGTCCAAAGTATCCACAAAGTTAAAAGTATTGCTGACGATACAAATGAATTTCAAAACCCAAGTTGTAGAAACAAACTGTGTTTTCAGTGTGCAAGGTTGTAGAAGGTGACATTTGTCTATTTTTTGTACGTAGTAATGTGAACAGATTATGAATCTGTGTTTGCTTCTTATACAACGCTTTTCAAGACACCCAAGGACGCTTCACATTTCCCATTATTCATTCACACTACATGTGATGGTTGTAAACTACTATTGTAGCCACAGCTGCCCGGGGGCATACTGACATTTTGTGCCATCAGCCCTTCAAACCACCACAACCTTTCACACTCACACCTGATTCATACTTGGCAATGTGGGTGAAGTGTCTTGCCTAAGGACACAACAGTTTCTTCTCTAGTCGTCCCACTGCGTCACCTGAGGTTCCAGCAGTCTCCCATCCAAATACTGCCCAGGGCTGATTGGATCTGGCTTTGACAAACTGGTATGGTCACTTTTAAGTGGGTTGTAGTCAACTAAAACAAATGATTGGTCGACCAAAGACATGTTCCATTGACCCATTAATCGACTAAAAAGAAGGCACCACAAAATCTTTGAAGCTACAAATATCTGGTGAACTGATAGTTTATCTAACACAAACTATGCTTGAAAAGACTAAAAATGTTGTGGAAAACAGCAATTTATATAGAAAATTAATAACAAAAGTGTTTAGGTCAAAATGGGTAAAAGGCAAGCAAATATTCAGCTTATTCACTACTAATGTAGTGAGTTAACTCCAACTAAAAGAATGGATCAACTACTGAAAATTTGACCAATTAATTGACTAAACGACTAAAGAACCACAACACTATCCGATTCAAATATTTTTGAATTTGTAGAACTCAACTCAAGAGTTATTCTAGCATGAGCTGTTTGTTCAGTTTCATAGGAATCTCTTGTGTAAATAGAAGTGATAACAACATTGAATGAAGATGGTGTGAACAATCCTAAACATAAACTCTGACATTCTACTCATTAAAAACAGCATAATTCTTTTGCACTAAACAAAAAAGGCGTTTGCAGCTTGAATTGGGCTGCTCTCAAGTGTGACAGCTCCATCACAGGTTTGTTCACACAGAGGAAGTAACAATACTATACATGCAGCTTCAGCAGCCAGTGCCACTTCACAACAGCACAGCACAAGAAAGGTGTAATCCAGATAATGAGACCATGTAAAACTGTCAAGGGAGACGCCAGATTCAAACAAGGACAAACTTTCAGAGACTGGAAACTTGTCTAAACAGAGAGAAAAACAGGATCTGAACAAAGGAAGTGTTTGTTGGATGCTTTGATGTCGCATTGGGAAAAAAATGTCATCTGAAAAGAGTTCATAATGCTTTCAATATGTTGTATTTAAAATCTTTCACTGATTTCCAGGCGTTTCTGATTGACTATTAGATAATTTTGCGTACAAAAAGAAAACACATTTGTAAGTAAAATTTTCTCAACCCTTGGACAAAATAATGTGATTTTGAGTTTCTTGACACCAGCCTCAAACAGATTGAAAGAAGGATCACGATCAGCATATTCTAAATGGAAAGTGGAAACATTTATCAACACTTATTAGGATCAGGGTTAGAATTAGGGTTGGAGCTAGAAAAGGTAATTTTGGCTAAGTTTACGGCCTTGTACACTGCAAAAATGATTTTCAAAACAAGTTAAAGTTGCTTGATTCAAGGATTTGAACCTAATTTCAAACATTCAATCTTGATTTATTGTAGAGACATCATTTATTTTCCTTGTATTTTCCTCTGCATCATTCATGTTCCTTCTGTCCTCAGTTTCTCTGGTTTAGTTGTGTTTGTCTCAGTTCTCCTTGTCTGTCCCACATTTGCAGTCTAAATTATTTGTTAAAATGGGATTGTTCTTTTTCATATTTCAAAAGACACTTTTAATAAATACAGGATCGACTGAGGTGGGTAAAAGAGTCAGATTTGTGAAAGACAAGACTTCTTTTCCTAATATAAGTGCAAATAGTAAATGTTTTGTAATGCAATATATGTTTCTTGCTTCAGTAGATCCATTTGACAAACAAAATGGACTCAGTTCAAGTTCTGATTTAAGTTATTTAACCTTGCTTGGACACAGCATTATTTTGTGCAGTGTAGACATTTCTAAAATAAAATAATCTCCACGACCAAATGTCAAAAATGCTGCAAAAACTCATTAAGTCTGCTCTAAACGTTTAAGATGAGGTTGAAAAGAAAGTGATAGCCATAAAAGCAGTGAAGCTAGGATCATCTCACGCCTACAAAAATAATCTCTGTTATGTGTTAATAAAGGAACAATAGGATGTTGAGAGGATTAGTGCAAAGGCCATGGGCTTTTGCAGTATGATATAAGAAGCATTCAGAAACAATCTGTCTGTATTTTACATGAAGAGAAATTGTCCACACCACAGGGCGAAGATACAAGCTGGTTATAAAGAAGAAACATTTTGCTCACACTGCTTCAAATGATCAGATTTAAAGTAAACATGCAGGGTTCAAAAGTGCTATGTAGCCACTTTCCAACAATAAAAAATAGAAAAGATTAACATATGCTGCTAAATTGAAGAATTACAGGTTTTTGCGATTTAAAATAGAAAGATAATTGACCTGTTTATACTGTATTTTTGAGCCATTTTGGATCAGTTTTGTTTTAAAATGAACAAAATGTAAATTATTGCTCTACATACATGCACACATGGAGAAAACTGTTGCTACATAACCTGGCCAGCTAGATGGTTTATCTCGCGATATTTGTGAATTCACAAACACAAAATAAACCATCTGTCCTTCCAGCCGCCCGATTAGTTTGAGAGTCCGAAACGGCGGTGTTTTGACCCGCTCACATCACAGAAGCGTGGTTTTGAGGTTCAATCACATTGTAGCAGGGTGGGCTAACACGGGCTGTTAGCGCCCCGGCGCTGCCGCCGAGTCTATTTCAAGCTAAACAAAGATGGCGGCTCCCGTGAATTGTCTGCTGCTTTTGATGCTGTTTTAGCAGAAATACAGAGTAGTTTCTTTTTGAAGAAATGTTGTTGCTGTGATTGGCTAAGCACAAATAAGGTAGCCCCCCCCCAATCAGCTTGACGTATTTCACTAAACATCCCAACTTTTCCCAAACCCTTTCAGCGAGTCAAGTTCCAGATGGATAATGTGGAAGAACTCAAATCGTAGTTCGACACAGATTCATCAGGCATACATACAGAGTAAGAGACATGAAGTTACCACAAAACAGTGCAAGATGATTCCTTTTCTACCCGCACTGCTCCATTAAACACCCCACAATGTTGTTCTCCCTTTTATGTTCTCCTCCAACCTCATCAGACAATGCAAACTTTATTCTGTACATTTACGAACTCTAATAACATGCTTTGATGCTCCAACCCAAAACAAAAGTCATCATCAGAATGGTACGTATGTGTTTGTGTGAAGCAGAAGAGTGAACCCAATGGAGCAGTCGCAGTAATGGCTCCACAGTAAGGAACATTTCAAACATCCCAGGTGCAGCTCTGTCCAAATGAGAGAAGTGTAATGATGCTTAAAGGAGAAGAATATAGAGTCAATGTTTATGAGACTGGGTTGTTCTGTTTGCTCTCTGAGGTTCTGCAAATATTACAAGAAAAGCATTATGTATTTGTTTTACTATTGGTCTAAAGAATAACTGACCAAATTTTGAGTAGTTTTAACGAAATAATTAATTGTTTAAGTGATGCAGCATAAATCATTTGCTTCAAGACTTTTAAAACAAGAACAAATATTAAAGCAAGACAGAAATACCATGAAAACAAGTCTCCTTGACAACATGACTGCTTTGTTCAGTATTTCTATCACTGTCAGTCAGCCTTGTAGCATCACGTCTGAACATTTGCCTGTCCAGCCAGTCCCTCCTACATTCTGTTCAAATGCAGAAGAGTCCGGAACCAATTATCAAGAGCCAATTAGCCTGATGTATGAGCCGGTTTCATTTTACTCCATAGAAACCCTCTTGTTTGTTCTATGGTAGGCGGATTCTGTTTCGCATCAACCAATCACTGTCGTTTGTTCGTTACTGGATGTTACATATGTACTGCGACCAACACATCAGTTGTAGTCCGGCAGGTACAGCGTAGTGATTAAGGGTTCTGTTTTAGATCATGTTTAAATGTACTCAATATTCGGTTTAATTTCTATATTTTGTTTTCTGAAATATTCAGAAAAACCTGTTTACATGTTTGAGTAAATAGGGTTAATCCTGTATACATGCTGAGTGTAATCATTCGGAATATTCTGATTCAAACTGCTACGCACACAGAACATCTCGATGCACAAACTGGATTTGGATCAAACTGTGTGCAAATGGACTTTAAACAGACATACCAATACAGTCTCACAAGAAGGCGTACATACAGCATGACACAAAAATAGCGTATTTTTAGCACAATATCAGTCCTGTTTTGCGTACTTATGTTACGCCATACATATAGCACGATATGAAAAAGCGTAAAAATGACACGTTTTCTTCAGGTGAAACGGGTAAGTTCAGACATAAAGTTACTAAAATGGGTAAGATTAGGGTTGGGGCTTGGGGTAGGTTAAGATTAGATGTAGGATTTTGTTAATTTTCATGAATAAGAGCACATCTTAACAACCACTGTTGAAATGAACAGGGACTGTGACGCGTACTATAATTACGCAAAAGAGCCGTAAACTCGTGCTAATCATACGCAATTTACATGTTGCATTATGCCGTGGTATGTGTACGCTTTTTTGGACAGTTCTGACGTGGAGGCGAGGCAATATGTTATGATAGCCTAAATGTGTGGGGAAAAGGTTAAATAGTAAAAAAAAAAACATAATCATTGCGATCGATCTAGCTTGACACAAACGCAGTTCAGTTTTGAACAATCGGGAACGACTGACTGGACAGGCAATCTGTACATTGTGATAATTCAGGGAAATGAGGAACCAAAGATACTCAGGTCTACTACAGTTTGGCAATTTGTGTTGGTTTCAGTCGATATTTAGAATATTTTGATAATATTGGATATATTGTCCAAAAATGCTGTGAGCCGCCCTACAGATTTTACGATGCAAATAACGGTATCAGTAACGGCAATAGACCAACAATTACATTTCATTCAACTCAAACAAAATAAATGAATAAACAAATAAAAAAAAAAAAACATATTGACACACTTCTAATTTCTTCTCAGCTCCAGACTCGAGATGCAAAAAGTAAAGGAAATGGAAATTAAACTCTTTCTGCAGCGGAAGCACTTTTCTCTGAGATTCTTTCATAAATTGATGCACATTCTGTCAGCGTCTTTTAAAGCAGAGCTAAAATAAGTGCTTTACATCTTTGGACAGTCGGAGGAGGCACAAACCCCATTATAATTACGCCTGGTTCACTTGGGAATCGTCGTCGCTAAGTGTTTCTTCCACTCTTCACTCCGACTCCTCTAATTAACACAGACCGCATATCTAATTCTCATAATGCTCAAATAATATCTTTTTCAATTTCCCATCGTTCCCGGATATGCAAAAGCAGCCTCAGTTTCTTCAGACAGAAAAAGAGTAGGAGGAGAGCATGTGTTCAAATTAGCGCTCACAGTTAGCTAATTAGCCTAGCGGTGGTTAGCCGTGAGGAGTTTGGCTTGGCACATTGTATGATTGTGCCTCAGGAGACTTAAAGCAAGGACAGGGCATGTTAAACTAGACTGGTGAGGTTCATTTATTAATGTAAAGGTACAAGGACAGACAGGAAAAGCAGACATGCATGAAATATAATTGATTATATGTTTTGTTGGTAAATTTGGATTTGTATTTCAAACCATTAGCATAGCATTCAGTTCTGATGTTATCAATCACTCGATAACTCAGTCTGGGAAAAGTGAAGTGTATTTTTCTTATAAATAACTGTTAAAAGTGTAGAGTGTGAGACTTTTAAGATAACAGTTAGCATGTATAAGCGGCATCTGTGCTAACTTTCAAATCCCAATCTCCAGACATGCTCAGTGCAGCAACAGCCATTTTTTTTTTTTTAATGAAGACATGTGATTGGCTCTTTTTCTTCTGCCTTAGTTTACTCACATTAGTGTAAGAAAAATGTATTACAAGTTTTGATCTTATAGAAATAAGCATATTATGAAGACAAAATAGCAAAAATTCCACATACGGGTTCAGCAAAATCAAGCAATTTAAACAGAGCCAAGTTTAATCTTATTGAGTAATTTTGTTGACATATTACATACAAGGGTTTAAGGGGGTTTGCGTGTCCTGTTTTGTTTTTGATTAACAGTGATTTGACTGTAATCAGACAGAACTCTATGAATGAAGTGGATTAAGCTAAGCAAATGACACATAAAGTCAGTTGGCATGTTTATTAAAAAAAATGCTAACATCTGTTCATTTCCTGTTTAGTTCATTTTTATGAGGTTTTCACTAGCTCAGTCTAAAATGGAAAAAAAAAAAAAAACTATAAGATTAGGCAGCTAACAATGAGTTGTGATTAGTTTTCTCAAACGACATGTGAGGGTTAGGGTTAGGGTTAGTAGTTTTTTCTAAATGCTAATGCTAAAGCTAGACAGTCTGAAAATAAACACCTTGCGTGCACACAGTCAATTAGAATAAGAGCAGATTAACAATGTTGTTGTTCCTAAGAGAAAGCTTATATACTGAGAGAGCAAACTGATATGTGTATACATATTACTGGCGTATCGCATTTCTACCCTTTTTGTGTGTTTATTATACAGCTTCTCTCTTTGACGTGAAAAATATCAAACAGAGACATTATTTTCTTAGTGTCTTAGGGTGCATTCACAATACACTTTTGATTTGGATTAGAATTCATTTGTCTGGATAGTTTGCTTCGATTGGGAAATTGTGAACACGCAAACGCACTCTGATCCGGTCCAAAATGTCGAAATCTGTTTCGGTTGGAGAGGTCGGTCTCGGCTCGGTTGAATTGAGCTCTGGTGGTCTATATTCATCTAATATTTAGTTATACAGCTAAGTGAGCAGATGACAAACCTTTCAGAGCCAGATTTACTCAAATACAGTAGATGAACTTTCTGTTACGTTTTCCTCTCAGCATTTGGAACGAAATGCCTAGCCCTCCTCTCTCGTCTTCTAAAGTGAAAGTCCACATTGTTTTTGCTCCGACACTTCATCTGTCACTCACTCTGGTCCCGTTATTGTGAGAGAAGTTGTGGGATAGATGCATAAAATATAAAGTCCAGCAGCGTTTACTAATGTAAGTTAGCTGTAGCCGCAGTTAGCCAAGAGGTCTGGTGTCTTCTTTGCTGCTGACGTAACGTGTTTCTGCCACAGCGCCTCTACAGGCGAGGAGCAGATGTGTCTCTACAGCGCTGGTTCGATTGGAAAAAAGTGTATTGTGAACGCAAACCGAGACAGTTTAGAACAAGATACAATGTTGCAATTTTGGTTCCCAATCGAGCCGAGCCCGGTTCGGTTTGTATTGTGAATGCAGCCTTAAAGAAAGGTGTTTTGGTTGAAGCCATATAGTGGCTTCGACCAAAACACCTGTCTTTTAGGCTGGCCACATTTTCTTTAGGTTTAATGGCTAAATTAAACTTAAAAAGTTACAAAAATTGGTAGAATTAGGTCTGGGGCTTGGAGTTGGTTAAGATGAGAAATTGCATTTTGTTAATATTCAGAAATATAAACACATTTTTACATCCACCATAAAAAGGAACTGGGGAAGCAACGCATATCATAGTATGCAAAAATTGAGAAATTACAAGGTTTACACACACACACACACACACATTTAAATGTGTGTGGTATACAAAACACATTTCTGTGAGAATGGGTTGGAGAGAGCAAACAAACAAACAAAAAACAACAAAAAAAAAAAACATTAAAAGTTTGCCTTTAGTGTTTCCTTTTAATCTATGCCACAAACAAATCGAAATTATAAATGACTTTAAGCTAAGGGCCATTTTAAATAACTCCTTATATTTAAGTTTATTATTCATTCATAGCAAATGGTGAACTGTGTCTAACCCTGTTTTGAATTTGCATCAAACTTTATTGTGATTGTCAGTCACCCTTCAACAACTCCATCTTTCACTCATTCAACATTTATCTGCTGAATGTCAAAGAGAATTACTACAACCCCCGACAACGAACCCGCACTGAAATATAAATAACGTGATTGTTATAAGCGTGCAACGGGACCCGCAGAAGGATAATTGTTTTACTTCTTGTCACGCTGTCACCAAACCCAAACACGGAGCGCAGCATTGGTCCCAGAAGCCTGTGTTCCTCCCTCTCTTTTCTCTCCCTTGGCTTTATTAAAAATGACAGGAGCTTGCTTGGTTCACTTTCTGACACTTTTTCGGGAGTCGCTGCAGTGAATTCCTCTCCACAGACAGTAAACACTTGTGAAGAGGGAAGATACCCGGGCTCTAATGAATCTCTCTGTGTTAATCAGGAGCATGGAAATTTAACCAACATCTGTACAGACTCGGTAAACACTCCAGATCCTGTTGACGAGAAACAAGTCGCATCCAAACAGCTCACAGCAGAAGCAGCAGCAGTACACTTCTGCCAGACTTTGAAGTAGCATTAGACTCAAATGACTAGCACTGGCCAATAAGAGTTTATGTAAGACTTCACACCACGTAATGGACAAGAGTGCGGCGCTTGGAAGAAAATAGGACCTTTGTAGAATGAGCTGGAAAAGAGTGTATTTTGAAGAAAACAGACTTGTGTGAGTTTTTGAGTAATCTTACTGTTTCTGTCTGCAAGGCTCATTTTGTGATGTCATCGCGTGAAAGTTTTAACATTAGCAGCTACCGTATTTTAAGATTCTCTCACACTAAGCAGAGGGTCGCTTGTCTGAACCGGTCTGGAAACGTATGCAGACAGCCGGCTCATGTGTGAACAGAGAACAGAAAGATTTATTGTCATTGTCACAGAGTTCAACAAAATTATGTTTGGAGCGAGCCTCCGGGCCACTGCAACTCTTGCGCGTCGCCACTCGCTCTTCCGAACATAAAATGAAAAGCAAACATACAAAACAAAGGTGCAGGGACAGACTGGTTTCATGTGAATGAGCGGTCAGAGGGTTAGGGTTAGAAGTTATGAAGCCGGAGTTGTAGAGTCTGTGTTGCCAGTTGCTGAAAATGCAGCCGTTTGATTGGCCTGTGGCTCCTAGCGAACCAGCAGATGAGTGTGCAGGAAAATAGTACGGAAAACCAAAAATGGCGCTTACAGAAAAAACAGTATTTGTTAAGCAGAGATTGTTGTTATTTACACGGGTTCAAACAGGATGTAAGTACGGGGAATGTTTACTATTTTGTAGGGATGTTCATGGTTAACTGATTAACCAATTAACCGTGAATAATGGGATGTCTTTGACCGGTTAACTGACAAAGATATTCAATTGCTCCTTCTCTGAGTCTGTCAGAGAGGGAAAAAATTATTGCTAAAACAACAAAAACACTGTTTATTTCATAAGGACTGAGCAAACCTGTGACACTGCAATGTTTATGGAAAAATATCAATCATGAGTGGATTTATTCAGTCATGTTGTGCCTAGGTTAAATGCCTGTCCCTGTCTCACTGCTCTGCTTCACTTTCACCGATTACTGATTACATTCCTACTATTTGGACCAACAAAAAACAAAGACATGCACCAACTAGACAAGCCTAGACAATTCATTTGGCATAGGCGGAAAATAGCAGGACTTATGAATTATAACTTGGAGTCAGACTTGAATCACGATTATGATGACTTGGGACTTGACTTGGACTTGAACATCAGTGACTTGAAACTACTTGATGCAAAAATATGTTGCGTAATTTCACATGTGCAAATTAAAACATGTCCCTGCTTGTTTATTTTTTTAGTGACCAGACATGTATATTCAATAGGATCACTTATAAAAATCCATGAAATTGTAAAAAAGTCTGTTTTAGAGACTTGAAACTAAAAGCAGAAGACTCATACTTGACTTGAACTTGTGGGGCTCAGACTTTGGACTTGGATTTGGTTGATTTGGACTTGAGACTGAAGCTTGATCCCACCTTTGGCAAATAGGAATATACATTTATCACAACATTTGAAACAAGTCAAACCTTAAATCAACTTTTCACATCATCATGGGACGCTCAGAAATTATTTTGAGATCCTCAGATTAATAACCATTGATTAATCATTGAGTCTAAAAGGCACAACAAAAGCCCATATAACAGACTACACTTGTACTTCGATCCCAGCTGTACACACTAGTTCAGAAAAGGACTTGACACATTTGAACTTGACAGACTGCACAGTAAAAACAGCAGCAGAATAAACGAGGAACAAGGCGTCCTCTGAACAGGTTGTTTGGGCCTCAGAGCAACAGGACAAACTCGGCGACAGAAATATACACGTGACAGATTTTGGACGGGACATTACTCCACAGAACGGAGCATTTCTCACACGCTGCTCTGACCGGGCTGTTCTGACAGGTCACCTCTCACGCCTGATGAATGCTTCGGCCCCAAAATGAAAAGGAGAAGAATGTCAAGGACCAGACACAGACGGTTTCCTCCTTCTGATCCGTTTGTCCTTTGTGGAAAAACCAAAAAACATGCAGGGGAAGGCAACATTTGATTCAGCTGTATTGGATGTGTTTTTGACAGACTAAGGTTCTTAATGAGCCCTTTCTTTTTAAAGGTGTCCTGTTGTGTTTTTACAAAGTATTTGATGATAAACTAAAATAATGTCTGTCAATAATTTATATTTTGTTCATTGTGAAACACACATTTGATCTAACAGCTTAGAATTAAGTTAAGTTAAGCCTTTATTGTCTCAAGTAAGAGAAATTTGTGTAATGGTGCACCATTTTTATGTCTTGTAAAAAATGTCTTTTTCTGCTCAGTGTATATGTAGACACATGATAGTCTGGTTATGAATATTTATTATGTATTTTGCATATTGGAGGCGGGACACAGTGCTCCTCCTTATAATATGGGGGACACACACCTGTGGCTATGTGCACCCTGATGAAGGCTTGTCAGAGCTGAAACGCGTTGGTGCGTTTTTTAATTCAAAAAGCCATGATGAAATAAAGGCTTTTTAACTTTAACCCTTCAGAGTGCCTTGGTTTTGTGTCTGCACTTTACCATCTTTTGGCAGGCAACTCTCTATTTTTGCACAAGAGAAATTTGTTTTGGGGACAGGGGACACATTCTTTAAGGCATAATTTACACAAACACCACCACAAGTGAACATAGACCAGATAATAAAAAAGACACAAGTGACTGCAGTCTCCTAAGGCATTTCAATTAAGTTCTACCTTACTTGCACATTCCCTAAGCCTATGATGTGCAGTTTTCATTGCACTATCCCTAATTATAGCCAGGTTAATTTATTTCCTGTAGAATTGAACAAGAAATTCATTGTAAGCCTCAGAAAACATGTAGGGTTCAAATTACCTAGTTTTGCAATGTCATAGGTAGACCTCTGTACTGTTTTAAATCATTTAGGCTTGTTTAGCATTTGTGCAGCATTAACATATCAGACAAAAACATCTATGTAATTCATTTATAATTTATTTACCAGCCAGTAGATGAAAGTTCTAAAGCCAGGCTAGCGCCACCTAGTGCATCTGCTCCACTTCATTTTACTCTAGGAACTATAGGTCAGGAGTTTAAGTGTGTGTTGCTGCTTGAATCAAGTTTGAGAGACGATCGACCAATCAGCGAACACTTTGTAGAAACCATCTGACATCGCGTCACTGGGCTCGTTCGCTTCACAGTAGAAGAACACTTTTTTTAAAATTTTAACCAATCACTGCTTTTTGGTTGTTTTGTCATCCAGGAAGTAGCGCATAAACACGTGTGTCAGTGATCATTGCCATTTCTATGTGGTAAACTTACAAATTAAAAGGTACAATATCACATGTTAAAGGGACTATACTCGATTTTTTTTGCAACAAAATAACTTGAAAACAATTTCCCCTTAGCACTGATATCATGTTAATGTATCTATTCAGGTATAAATTATT
This sequence comes from Mugilogobius chulae, assembly GCA_038363315.1. NCBI lineage: Eukaryota > Metazoa > Chordata > Actinopteri > Gobiiformes > Gobiidae > Mugilogobius > Mugilogobius chulae. The sequence continues at coordinate 23,522,047 of CM076415.1, forward strand.
CCGAATGTCCTGTCTGTCTAATAAAATCCAGTTTGTGTTCAACTTGTTCTATTGTTGTTTTTAGCATTGTGGCTAACTGTTGTTAGCATACCAACTCACCTGGCTGCTAACAGCTGTGAAAAAACATTAAAACACATCATGATGAACAATTCTGAAGCTCAGAATGCATTAGCTAAATGAGTAACTCATGTAGACTGAAGTAAGAAGTTGTCAGTTAAAGGAGGAGAATGTACATTGTCTGTTATCTCAGTTCAAATTCACTCCAGTTCTGATTGGACGACCGTACTTCCTGCTTCTGGGGAATCGTCAGCAGTCCTGTGATACCTGACCAAGTAACTGGAGTGAAAAGAGATTGAGGTTCATTATGTAATGAACATGTGGCATAGTCACTGTATTTATCTTGTCTAAAAGCCCTTCTAGGGACTGGTGTTGCAAATTAGCCTTTGATTATAAACACTGTGGTACCTGCATCAGATAGCTGCATGCTAATCTATGTTTGTTGTACTTGTTCCTTTCAAATAAACAATAAATAAATGCATAATAAACCTAATGAAAATGAACACAAACTTAGATAAATATCCAGCTTTTGAAATGTTATTGCAGTGCATTTTTAAAAGACGAGAGCACGCAAACAATACAGAACGTGTCCTTCAATCCTGTTACAATTCGATTTGGGAAACAAAGCCAGACAAAACACTAAAACTGTATCGTCTGTCCTTTTTGTCAAAGCTGTAACAAATATTTGCAGTGGTGAACGTCAAACTAACGTCACCAGACACAGACCGCGCTCCACCTCGCAGCATTTATTTAACATTTGTCCTCTGCTCTGTCCCCTGCTTCGTCCTGTCTTTGCTGATGTCAAAAACAAAAACAGACATCACCTCTCCTCTTTTCCTCTTCTCTCTCATCTGCTTCTCAAGGTCGCGGGACGGTATTTTTAGTTGTCCAATAACACAACAACCTGTCCTGTCCTCAGAGCCGACACCAAAGGAAAGACCGTGTGCGTACGGGACAGTCCCCAGGGTCCCGCAGTGTTTAGAGTGAGAGAACGACTGCACTCTCCCCAGACGCTTCCTCCTGGCACATCACTCAGCCTCCACAACAGCAGGCCACTGACCTAACACGCTGCAATGTTTTAGACCAGCAGACAAGGTAAAAGCATCTGCGACAACTGTGTGATGTAGTGGATTATGTAAGTTATAGATCATAATGTAACTGACAGGGAGCCAATTAAAGGAAATATATATGTTCTCTCAAAGGCATTATGACCACTAGTCACTGTGTGTCTATTTGTGGAGGCGAGAGAGAGATTTGGGCAATGCAATGTTGAGCAGAAAATTCATCATGTGTAATGGATTCAGGAAAAGTTAGGAATTGGACAAAACAGAGATTGGGTCCACAAGATCAAGACGAGATTTTGAAATCATCTGCATTAATTATTTTAATTCAGAATTTTACCAAAGTTATTTATTTATTATTTAGATTTACATTACATTCTTAATGTTTGAATATTATGACAATCATTAATTGATCTACTCCTTTTGTGTCTCTCAAGCTCCGCCCTCTTTCCCTGCTGCTGCTGACAGAGTGACAAAGGAGCATGTCTCATACTTTGTACAAAAGTATTGACATGGGCCAAAATATCTTTTGTAGATCTATTTAAAAAGTGTAAAAAACAAATTTGACAATATTATTTCATGCTAAATTTAACAAGATTTAGGACTGATTATCTTCGTCAACACTGGTCAAGTCACTATGATATAAAAATTAAAAGCTTACATTGATTTTGTCAGATTATAACAGATAGAAGTTTGTATGTGGAGGAGACTTTTTTTACCACATCTGTTCAAAGATAGACAACCTAATGTTTTTTTTTTTCAATATGTATAAACAAACATAAAAGATCTTGTAGGATTGTTCTTTGGATGTGTGCACTGTCTCGTGACAGTTTGATCCATGGTCACTATGGACTGTCCTGGGGCTGGAGGCTTCAAGTGTATGTGTCTTTAGAAAGTCTGCTCCTTTAGCTAATCTGTTTTTACATTATGTCATACAACTTATTTATTCAATTTAGAAGGATCCAAAGCATGGTAATGCATTTTGTCTTTGTAACGACAATGGCAGATTTTTATTTATTTATTTATTTTTTTTCTGTTTAGCATGCCACTTTGCAACAATTGAAAAAATGCCTTACTAAGTTGAAAAGTAAGCTATAAGCATTACATAAAATTTGGCGTTATTACTCTTGAAGCTTCAGTTGGCCTGGTTACGCTCAAATGCCGGAAGAGACAATAAAAAAGGAGGAAAATTGAGGCTTTTGCTAATAGCTAATCACAGTTGTTAATAAGGTATCACTGTAACTTTATTCTAAGGCCCAGTTACAAATGGCTTGCGGCTCGGTTTTGAGCCCCAGACCAGTGGTTGGGAACCTCTGTATTGGAAGATTTTTTTCATCTCTGGAAGGTTACACAGCATCACTTACAAGCATGAAAGTCAGGTAGGTTTTTGATTAGCAAAAATGTTAATACTCACGAGGAAAAGTCTATTTACATTTAACGTTTAATGTTCTATCAAAACCAATTCATTCTCCAGTTTCAACACTGTTCCTCCTCACAGAATTCACCTCAAGGAGACGAGAAACAGAAGTGACAGATTTGGTGATAAAAGACACGGCGGTGCACTGAAAGCAGATTTATTTACTGCACAGAATAAAATCAGGAAGACTTGAGAGGCGGCGCTCTGCAGGTGTAATTATTCATTATCCCAATAACAATATCAGATTCTTCTCTCAAATGAACAGGACTGCTTTGCATACAAACTGAGAAGCAGCCAGAGATGGTGCAATTATGTTATCAGCTGGCATATCCTTAATTTTATTTCTATTGCTGATTAATTATGCATTATTGGATTCTCGGTGGTGTTGTGCTGTTCAAAGCAGTGAATGAGATGTACAAGATGGCTTTTTGATTTTTGTCCCTGTTGGGTTTGGTTTGAATAGGCTTGAAGAGACTCTCCACATCTCCGTTCAAAAGTGAAGAAGAGAGAAGAGCGTTAATGTCATGGTCAGAAGAAGCTTAGGGGTTTAAATTAAGGATTCATCAAACAATTGTCTTCATAACAGTTTGAAAATGCTACAATAATTATGTAAATGTGTTATGTAAGGTTTAAATATTAGAAAGAACAATAAAATGACCCAATAGCAGAAATATCACTATATACCTGTTGTGAAGAAAATATTGTTGTTCATATTACGCAGTATTTTTACTTTTTGTTCTGTTTTCATGACTCAGTATTCTATACAAAACTAGATAGATAATTTAAATAATCACCAGCTAAATTTGTGTTGAATTATCGGTTAGCCTACTTGTGAATAATTGATTTACTTATATAATAATTTGTTGTTTTTGTTTAATGATATATCTCACTTCCAATATATACACAGCATAAACACAGTTTTCTAAAAGTTGTGGGTTAGGGTTAGTTGCACATTTTACATTTTATCAAAGATGTAAATATATGCTAACGGTAGCTCCAAGCTAAATGCTAATGTAATGCTCGGGCCACCTGGCGTGTTTTAACATCGACAGAAGTATGTTTACTTCTCTGACATAACTCCACATCAACATCCTCCACTTGAACTTGGTTATGATTGGACTTGAATAATGAAGTGTCAGTGTTGCCAGATGAGAAAGGTTGAATTATCGTACCAAAGCCTCAAAATTATTGTATTTTGTTAAAAACAAAATAAAAATACTGTACACATCCCTGGGCCAAGGCAATTTGAATGAGCTAAAGACAGCCTCAGACGATGCTAAATTATTCCTGAATTTTTTTTTTTGTTTGTTTTTTGTTTTTTTTTTTGTTCCACTCAGTTGGGAGGGTGAAATAATAAAACATCACTTATATGTTCAGTTTTAAATTAATATCAATAGAACTTATACCTTTTAAGTAAGATAAGCATTGGTTCATTCACTTCTTTCCTTCATACAATGTCATCATTATTGTTCATAAAGAATGTATTTATTTTTGGCCTCACCACATTGGGGCAGATGCAAACGTTCAGTCATGAGGAACTTTTAGTGCTGTTGACAAATAATATTACAGAACAAACACCACTAAAGCGCACAAAGTGTTTACTGATCCTGGATCAGTTTTTGGGTCATTTAGGTGAACTCACGTTAGCCTGATGCTCTGAAGTTCATGTACGATTATAAAAAGTTTCATAGTGACTTTGAAATATTGACTGTACATCGCACAGGGGTTAAAATTATAGTACATGCATCTGACAACACCATGAAGCGTTGCCAACTGTATCTATAGAATTATAAAAATTTTTACTTTGCATAGCTGGCTCATAACAGCACTCTGATTGGCTAAACTTAGGTGGTTCGCTTCAATCGCTGTTTGTAAAAACCTATTCTTAAGCCGCAGCTGCATGTGCCAAAGGATTTGTGGGTCTAGTAGTTGGAGAGAGATAAAAACTAATTCTCTAAAAACCAGGTACCCCCAGTTATCTGCATGAAGTGCATATTCAAATATTTCCCTCCTAAAACCAACAGATAAAATAATAAAACCTCTGTTTGCTCACGTCTGCTCAAATCCCTCAGTCATATTCGTGCCAACAAACTGCGGACTTCCCTTTGGAGGACTTAGCTCTTATTGCTCTTGTCGTAGGATTATTTAGGCCATTCCCATGAGCCAGGAGCCCGGAAAATCCCTCATACTCCACATCTTTCTTCACTTCAACACCAAATAATACCTCCATTAACTCTGCAGAACGAGCTAGACAAACAAGTGGCCCGGAGCCAGACTCTCTTAAAAACTCCTTCACAACTGAAAAGACTTGACAAATTGAATATAATGTTTCCAAACCCATCCAGGCCCCATCACTGCATTGTAAAAAACGGAATACGGAGAGGTACTTGGAGCGCTTCCCGTTTTTTTCCGAGCGTTACAATGAAGCAGCAGCAGCCAGAGTGTGAAGAAGACTGTTTGAATATTCATTTATTTTTATGGCGCCAACAGACAATTGTGTTTGCAGTTTTCGTTTAGCACAAAAGTGGCAAAGTTGCATTGTTTGTGTCGTTTGCATTTACTGCTGCAATCAATTTAAGCACTGTGAAACGGAACAGGACTTGAGATCAAACGAAAGATGTGTATGTTGTATTTTGTTGAACCCTAGTGTTACTAAAATGTGTTTTATAAAAAGCTTTAGTCCACACCTCTTTGCTTTTTATTAGGAACGCACCGATCCGATACTGGGATTGGAAATCAGTGCAGATCCAGGATGTTTTGCTGGATCATGTATCGACTCCTTGATATCGGTTCAGTGGATACCATAGTTGTGCCTTTTATTGGACATAATCATACTAATTGACTGGCTGGTGTTTATTCGGAATGACCACGTTTACATGATGTTTCTTCATTCCGAATTAATTATTTACCCCAAGTTTACATGGAAATAATAATTTCGAATAAAGGTTTACATGTTAAACACACTAAATCGACTTTATATTATTCAGCTTTTTTATCACCTGAGTTTGTTGTAAAACCATGGATGCAAACATGATACTACTATATTTAGTCCAGTTTACACTTGTGTCGGATCATCACAGCGTCTTTTTTGAAAAGGTTAGTGTTTCATGTTTTCTGCCATCCACTCTTTTCATTATTTGTAGCTATTTTAGTGCAAACAAAATAAGCCAATAGAACAATTACATGAAAAAAGAATAAAATGTTTCAGCTTTAAAAGGGGTATAAACCACCCACTTAGTTTGGAATTAATTTTAAATCCGAATAAACATTTTCAACAGGAATTAAATGTGGTCTTATTAAAGCGGAATTAACTTTTATTCTGAATTAAATTATCTTTATTTGGAACAAAACTTTCACGTAAATGGGGCAAATGTGACAAATTATTATAACTTATAACACCCACAATAGTTAAACGATTGTTTGAATTCAAATAAACTGTGTCAGTTGTGTGTGAACTGTTTTGCATTTTGGAGCTTCTTTAGGACACATGTGGAAGGATTCTGTTTTAGAACTCCAATTAATTTTATTTTTTAAGTTCTTCATAAGGGTGCACGGTAGCCAAGTGCTCTGGCTTCCCAATAAGGAGGTCGTGGGTTCGACTCCCGGGTCGGACCATACCAACATCTCACGATCTCTCTGGGTGGAGTTTGCATGTTCTCCCCGTGTCACGGTGGGTTTTCTGCGGGTACTCCGGTTTCCTCCCACCTCCAAAAACATGCATGTTTAGGTTAATTGGGCATCACTGTAAATTTCCCTTAGTGAGTGAATGAGAGAGTGAATGGTTGTCTGTCTAACCCTGCGGCAAGTTGGCCACTGTCCAGGGTGTTCCCCGCCTAAGGCCCAAAGTCACTGGGATAGGCTCCAGTCACCCGCGACCCCTAACGGGATTAAGCGGTAGAAAATGAATGAATGAATGAAAGTTCTTCATAAATTGCAATATAATTGCTGTAAAACTATGATCAAAATTTACCACAAAAACTATCACACCAAACTAAGTCAAAATTAGAAAAATGGTATAATTTGTCATATGGACTTTAACACTAGGGCTTGGCAATACTGTGATAAAAATTGAATTGTGAGCTCATCTCTGAAACAATCTGCTTTTTTGATGAAATTGTCATACTGTGATTTCCTTTTTCTCTATTTGATGTATCTTTCTGTTCAAATATAGACTATTTTTCCCCACATTTTACTTTTAGTCTCAGAGTTGCCAAATCAAAGTCTTTATAGCGACTTTGGGCTTCTTTTTTAAGTTCCTTTTGAATCAAAAAAATAATGAATTTTAGCAACTTAACAGGTTCGACTGAATATATCAATTTATAGAACTAAAACATGGATTTTTAGGATGTTTTCATGTCTAAAAGTTATTAATGTAAGAAAAACACAGGATAAGGCAATATCCCTAACACTTGTTTTGCAGCCACACACAATGTTCTAATTAATCTCTTTTTTTTTTTTTTTTTTTTTTTTTTTTAATTGCTTTTTTCTCTGTGAAAGCCTGGCAACAATGGTCATCCTTTGACAGCTGGATTTAGCTGTTGAGAGTGAAATGTGTTTACTTCAAAGACAATATCATGTTTAATGAATTGATTACTTTAATTGCTTTTTGTAATGAGCGTCTGACGTCGCTTTTTTGGGGATTTTTTTTTTTTTCCAAAGGCTTTGTCACGTGTTGCTCTCTGAAAATCTGGCAGCTCTGCTCTGGTCACTTCCATCCGCTGTTGCAAAGCTGTCCATGCACTTAAAACATGTATATTTGTGAATAGAGATTATCCTTTGAATTAGCGAAAGCAAAAACAAGATAATTGCATAGCTTCCTCCAAAAGTAAAGGTTGTATGTGCATTAAAATACGTATGCATACAACGAATAGACAAATGTTTAGTTATGTGACCAAAAGTATGCTTACAAAAGTATCTTCACATAAGTACAACAATCTCTCTTTATTAAACATTCGAAACATTGTGTGGAGGGGAGCTGGGAGCAGATAACCTCTTAAGCTTTATCCCAGAGACAGAAGTGCACTGCTGAAACATTAATAAACGCTCTGAAAAGAAGGACGGAAAATGCTTTTAGAGGTAAAGCGTCCCGAGAGGCGAAAGGCATTGATTTGGCTGTTTGGAACCGTCAGTGTCACTAGAGCGGACTCAGCTGTAGGATTGTAAAGCGAACATATCGACCTCTCCGTGACCTGCCGCAGAACGTATTAGGTCGAACTGAAACGCGTGATTTTACTGCCTGAGAATGGCCGTACAAGAATGTGCACGGAAAATTTTATAAAGTAATATGTCATTTAAGTAAAAAGCTTTCTATGACTTAACAACCTCTTCTAACTCTCACAAGCAACATTTCATTATTCCTGTGATTTGATACAAACATAACAACATGTTTATTTTTGTCTTGACTTATCAGAATCTCATTTGCAAGAACAACCAGCATCCTGTTTCAAATCAGCTTTAAAATTATGTTTTTTTATGCTTTTTTTTTTTTCTTTTCTTTTAATTACAGTGCACTTAGCCATGAAATGTTACCACGGTTATTTTATATGTTTTATTCTTACAAAAGGCAAAGTCTAAAAGTATGAATTGCACTACTTTTCTGTTATCTACTGTGCATATGACAGAATAGACTACATTTTTCAGTAAAGCGTAGTAAATATGCTTACATTTAAGTTTGTGTTTGTTTGTCTTTTAAAGATTTGGCTCGTTTTCATCTAGTTTTGGTATTTTAATGACATTTGCAACTGTACATTTGCCACTGACATAAGTGGAAATAATTCCAAAACTGTCGGGCTTTAACATTGACACTTTCAAAGTGTTTTACATCAAGTAACTAGTTGGAACATTCAAAATATACACACATAGGAAGGTGAAGTGTCCTGCCCAAGGACTCAACAATGATTTGCTATAATTGTGTCAATGTGGCACCTGGTGTTTGATCAAAAACATCTTGCATTCTGGGACTAGTAGTGTCTTACTTGTCTCCAGGAGATATACATGGTAAATGGTCCCTATTTATACAGCACTTTACCACCTTACAAGTGCATTACAATCAAAGATCCACTCACCCAAATCAGACACACACTGAGAGGATGTTGGTCAAGTGTCTTGCCCAAGGACACAACAAAAAACACTCTTGTCGTCCCACTGCAGCACCTGGTGTTCCATCAGTCTCACATCCAAGCAAGGACCAGATTTTAACTTCCTTAGCTTCAAAGATCAAACAGGATTGTGCTTTGACAAACAGGTCTTGCCACAAATACTTTACTATTAGTTATTTCTGGACTGTATGCATCTTAAAATGTAACTAGTAGAACATTCTATGAAAATGTGTGACTTAAAACTGAAGAAAGCGACACAGTTGGATTTGAACCATGCACTGATGAGTGACAAGCCGACCGTTAAAGTTGGGTGTTATGTATTTACCACAGCTTCAAAGCCGATTCCTTCCTGCTTCTCTGGAGTCAGTTTGCGGTCAGTGACAGGTGTGACGAGGCAGCGGGTCGATGGGGCAGAAACAGTGACATCTAAACTGAATGATCGATATTAAAGGTGAAGTCTGAGACGCCATCATCACGCCTTCCATTACCGCGATCAATACAGATTCCACTATAGCAGACAATCAAAGTGTAGCACATGACAGGACGGGAATTATTACTGGAGAAACCTGGCTTTCATTATGGTGTTTAATAGGGATGGGACGAGACAGAATTTTCACGAGACGAGACGAGCCACGAGATTGGGTCCACGAGATCGAGACGAGACAAGATTTTTTAATAATTTGCATTAATTGTTTCAATTTAGAATTTAAACAAGGCAAATTAAAAAAATAATAATTTGTAATATTTATTATTGTTAGTTTATATTCTTTTAGTTTAGCTTTACCTTTCATTAGGTCTATGTGTATCACCTTGGATTTGTATTATTTCAACGATATGAATTTTGACTGAAATTGAGGCTCCCCGTGTGTAGCTCAGGCTCCGCCCCCTTCACCTTTCCTTCACAGCGCTGCCGCTGATTCTTCCATGCTGCTGACAGGGACCAGGTGACTTTCGTACTTTTTACAGTTATTCCTGATATAGGCCAAAATATCTCTTTGTGGATCTATTTTAAACTATGTTTAAGTGTGAAAAACACTGCGCTGTTCCCGCGATGTCCGCGCGTATTTTTGACAATTATATATTTTTCACGCTAACTTTTACAATGTTTAGGACTAATTATCTCTGTCAATATTGGTCCTATCTTTACGAAATAAAAACTGAGACAGAGTTTAGACTGTTTTGTGTCATAATAAGTCCGCTACAAGTCAGTGTGTAGAGGAGAATATTTACTACAGCTGCTCAAAGTTCCAAAACTTAATTTCATGACCATGGAAAAATCTCACGAGACAGTTCAGTACATGTGCGCACAGTATCGTGACAGTTTGATCTCGCGAGATCTCGCGGCACGAGATCTCGTCCCATCCCTAGTGTTTAACCTTGATTAGGCCAAGCTGTGTTGGCAAGAATATGTAGTAGTTTGTGAATTACTGAACAATGCATGTTGTAATACATTTTGGTACTTGATCAAATCAGATTACTTACAATACTATCATGCTGAATTGTTTATATTTTGTGAAAGTCATGTTTTTGTCACCCTTGAAATTCAACTTTTTGCAACCGTCCATGACAAGCACTAGCGCTGAATCATACTGTCACAACTAAATTTCTCAGTATTTTTTGGGAGTGTCTCAATAAAAATATTCTGACAATGTGTCTATCCAACAAAATGCCTCTTTAGATCAGCGATCACCAACCTTTTCAGGCTGTGCTCAGTACTAGGTCTATCTATAGATTTGCATAATTTTATTTTAGCGTTTATAATTAGCGTTGTTAAAGTTTTCGTTTTCAGACTAGTCTATAGCCTACTGAAACATGGTTGGCCTATATAGACTTTCTTTAGTATTATAGTAATATTATTTCATCAAAATGTAACTTATAGCCTAAATCTGCAACAATGTACCACTGCAGGCTAAACTGAAAAATAAATTAGTGTGGCTACAAAAAACAAAACAAAAAAAGAAAAAGAAAAAAAAAGTGATTACCATGGTAACAGTGATTGGAAGGGTTTGAGGCTTTCCTTTGACCCGCATCAACAACAAACAAACTGCTGTAGGTTGGACAACACCGCGTGAGCAGGTAGGATTCTGCGGCACTTATTTCAAGCATTTTGATTTTAATTCAATTAACTAGATGCCTAGAAAATTTTCCTTATTTCACATTGTTTTGAACTGTTTTCAAGACTTATTTGGAGCTCACTTATTTGCCAATGGCTTAACAAAACTTTCCCCATTGGCAAATTTTTGTTCTTGTTTTAAGCCAAATTCTCTTATAATCAGTTAAAAATGTCTTGAAACCAGTGCAATATTCTACTGTACATAAGCAATTACATCTTATGCAGTTAAAACAGCTCAAAATCTGCATTATATGTCTCATTCTAAGTCATTTTAAGCAAGTCTACATAGTTTTTGCAGTGCAGTGGAGAATTCCTGCTGCCACATCTTAAACTTGTGTTTGTAGTTCGTGTGTAGTTTGGTGTGTTAGTTTTTTTAAAGAAGAAGACAGAATACATTTTCCAAAAAGTTCATATAAACAGGTGGAGCTTTGGGATCGACCTCCATTGCCTCAGACATTGACCAGTCGATCGCAACGGGTTGGTGACCCCTGCTTTAGATGTACAAGTTGAGCTTGCAGATTGGTTGGTCTAATATAGAGATCATGGGATTGACCTATGGCTCAAAGTCCTTGGGATGGGTTCCTGTTATAAGCAACTTCTAACTGGAATAAGTTGTAAAATGATGGTATTGATTGCATTTTGTACAGACAACATTTTTGGGCATGTTCAAAAAACAGTCTCAAGAATATTGAAACACTAACATTATTGTCCTCCCCTGAACAATACAAAAATGTATGAACACATTACATCCTTAGCAGCTTTAGACGTAAATAATGTTGGAACGACAAATGTAATTGAACGAAAAACCATGATTCCTGCCATGTTCCAGGGAGGTGAAATGAGAAAAGCAGACGTTATCCGAGCAGGAGGGAGATGAGTGAGAACAGACTCCAATAGAGATTTACAGCTCCAACCGAGTGATGGAGAAAGTGTAAACAAGAGACAGACTGCAGCGCCCACACACCCACACATGTACACAAACACGCACCTACACACACGTATACGCACACGCGAGGGGCATTCCAGACCTGCAGTGTTGGTCCAAAGCCCTGGCTCCGACTGAAAGCGGAGCTGGTGGTCCCAGAGAGATAAAGCCAGGCATGCAATACAAATGTTATGGTAATACGCTGTAGGCTACGAGGCTGTGATGAGGATCCACACATCAAACATGCACAATAATTATGTTTTCTCAACTTATTATTTGAAGTGAGGCAGCAGTACTTCAGCAAGTTAATAAGAGGATAAGCTTCTCTAAATTCAGCAGCAGGATTGCGTCTTTGGGCAAGACATGTCACCCACGTGGCCGGAATAAAAATTCAAGTGGAGTGAGGACTTGTTGTAGTCCTCTGAAAACAGCTTCTCTTTGCTATAAGTTCCTAATGCAAGTTCATAATTTAATTGTTTCATTAAAATATGAGTTTCATGCAGGATAGTCTAGTCCAGAGCTGCTTAAAGATGAGTTTACGAAAGTAAAAGACGCAGGACACACTAATTTTATCAACAGATTATATAACAATCTCAACACTCGAACAATGAAGTAACTGATATCAATTAATTGGCCCCTTGAGGACTTTTGTCTCATAAGAACAAATCATGAATTTAAAATGGTGGGTGGAGCTCAATTAGCAGTGTAAAAGTGAAAGAAACCCCTGACTGACTTAGTGCACCCAGCAGCAGTCACAAACTGTTTGAGATTAGATTTTGTAACAGTGGAAAAACAAACTGAATACCATCACAGACACCAGACTTTTGCACTTGCGAGAAATACCTGAAATCAGGATTTTAAATGTTAATGTTTTGAAAGAAAAAAGCCCTACACAAACTACTTGTTTGTGGAACAGGATTCTGGAACAATGACATAATAAAAAGGCTGTACAACACAAACATACACAAAACACACAAGTCACACACACACTCATACACTCAGATCATGGGACCAGAGGGAGGAAGGGGGAAAGAGAAGGGTGCCCTGTCTAGGCTACCCCATGTACATGGGACACAGCCTTGGTATATAGATAGATAGATAGATAGATAGATATAGGATTTTAAATGTTAATGTTTTGAAAGAAAAAAGCCCTACACAAACTACTTGTTTATAATGGAAGTAGCTTATTTGTATTGATCTTTGTCACATGTTTCCATTGCTAGCAAAGTGTTCTGACTAGAAGAAATAAGCAGTTGCTTACACAAACCCTCCAAGGACAAAGTATAGAGAAGCTGACACCAAAACCTAATAAAAGACATATAAATTATAGATAATTAGCTATGATGAGATCAGAAATCTCAACTTAACTCAACTCAGACTTAATTAGCTTAGCATGTCAGGTATGATCAATTGAATTCTGTATCATTTCCTTTACAGCCAGTAGCTCTAAGAAAAGAACGATAAAAATCTTGCATAACATTTGCCCTTTAAAACTGTGTACAAGGCTTTTATACGCGGCACTGATCATTGACTACAAGGACATGTATTTTAATTCGTACATTTTCCCTTCACTGCCGGTGGTCAGATCCTGTGCCAGCGCTGACTGTTGGCTGAAATACAGTTTGTGAAGTCAGCAGGTTGGGATCTAAAAGGCCCATTAGTATGAGCCTTGAAAAGCCTGCATCAGTCAAGCCCAGGGACTAGCCAAAAACACACATATCATCAAAACTCTCTCCCGCTCTGGCACTCCGCTCCATCCCAGAAGTAGTCACCCATGCCACTTTATGAACATCGCCTCGTCCATAAACCGAGGGATGGACTGGGGAGGACGTCGGCTAACTCGGAGAAAATTGTTCCAGTAAAACACTAAAGCCTAATCTATAGCTAGCAGCTCAAATCCGCCGAGCTATTAAATGCCCTCTTTCCCTTAGTGGGGTGTTTTATTAAGCGCATTTGTCCAGTGAGACCTTGTCATTCGCTGCGTGACATTGGAAAAGGACAAGGAAAAGCATGGATCATAACAACTGGACTGCTGACGAAGACTTTCTGATCTCTGATATACAGCTTATACGTCCAGCTATCTGTTGAAAAGTGCAGAAGTTTCAAGGGCAAAAATGTACAGTTTGAGATGTGGTAAAATAACCATATTTGGAGTCAAAGTCAGCTTCTGGGAGTGAATAAATAGAATGTAACTTCATGACAGGGTATATATTACACTGCACAGAACAGCATAGAAAAAGAAGCACTACACATGATCTCTGATTTTCTGGAAAATAAGCAAATTTCACATAGAAAGACCTTGTTCAGCTCCTTATTGTGAGGTTGAGAGTTACAAGGTATTTTATTGTCTCACTAGTAGAAATTATGACACATTTTTGCTCTCATATTCATCATCTAGGGGAATTTTACTGTGATGGCAATAGATCTATAGAGGAATTATTTCTTTATCAACACTTTAAATAACGGCAAGTAGAACACTGTCTCAAGCTTCAGGAGCCAGACTTCTGTCAGACCGGTTCAGACCTGATCGAAACAGCTAGTTCTCATTCCCGTTTTGTTGTTTTATCAAGGACGTTTCCCCAGCTAACCAGATGGACAGTGGCTCCTTCTCAGTAGAGCGGAATGTGATAATCTGTTTATACATGAATGTTTTTAGAAGTGAGAGGAAGAAAGAGAAATCAGAGAAACCCATGGTAACACAAGGAGAACATGCACTATTCTCAAAGAGCCCCAGCTCCATTTAAAGTGCGTATGACAGGTTTTTGCGATTTTCCAATATTAGCTAAATTTGGTAAATGAATACTTCCTGTAAACATAAATTATAGTTAGAGTGAAGAAAAAATGAGTGCTTCAGTGGGTCAAGAATGTGTAAAAATGGTGTAAATAAATTATAGTTATATGTGAATCAAGAACAAGTTTGTGAAGAAAAGGCTAAAAATAGGTTGAAAATAACACAAAGTAGAGTTCTAAACTGATGACATCACACAAGGGAGATGTGGACATATACAATTTTCTCACAAGAAACTGATTTATATGAACCTGTACACTTAAATTTAACAAAATTAGTGCATTCTAGTGTATTTTATGTCATAGGTAAAGTAATCGTTTTACATTAGAGGAGTTTAGTCAAATCCTAAATATAAAGATTTTAACTTTGTTTTTGTAAAACGAGTAGTTCATCCTGTCATAGGAACTTTAAGTTTAAAACCCATGTTGTATAGTGTTAGGCCTATTATGCAAAGCAAAGACGTCTTCTCCAGGAACATTTTGGACAGATTTTAATACAATTTGTTCCAGCTTGTTGCATTTGACAGTGCATAGTGGCACCTGTAGCTATGTGCATTGTCATTGTTATCCATAATAATCATAAATCATGCTGGGTGCCTCTTGAAACCATCTCAGAGGTCGCATTTGGCCATTGAGATGCCAGTTTGAAACCACTGCTTTAAATAAAACTGCCTCTTGATCTCCTGACAGAGCCCATGGTGTAGCTGGGATCATGTTTTCCACTTTTGTTTGTAAGAGAGAAGCTACTAAAACAAATTGTCATCCAAAAAGCTAAAACTGATCTTAAAAAGACTAAAAGAAGGTTATTATTTCAGAACATTGAAAAATCATCAGCTAACTTCAGAATCTGTCTGATCAAGTGTATGCTGCAACATTGATCTGCATAAAGAATAAACAGGAGTGGAGACAAACAACACCCTTGTGGCACACCATTGAATGAAGAGGTAACTTCAGACGTAACATGGGATTTAGTTGTTAAAAAAGTCAAATAGCCAGCCCAAAAAACTGATTACAATGCTGAATAGTGTTGAAAGCAAACATAAAAATCTACAAAAACGTCTGTCATCTCTCCGAATTCACAGAAAAGTCTAGGTCTACTCTAGTATATTAGTTCCTCAAACAGTCACCTTTAAACTCAAGGTCGTACAGTCATCAAAGTGGAAGCATTGTTGGCTTTAGCAGGTTGTAAGTGTCCCAGAGTCCAAATCCCATTTCAATTGCTTTGTTACTGCAAAGAGTACCTCTGTGTTTCATCATACGCAGCGGCCTCAGAAGCTTCGGACCAAACAGGACCGAGACAAAAAACAAGAGAAGAGAGAGAACAAAGCCTGTGTGACTGGAGGCTCTGGTGTGTTAGTGAAGAGGAGACCGGGACAGTACAAAACAATAGGTACAAACCCCTCACTGTGGCTAAAGTGGGTCAGGAAACTACTGGGCAAAGTCTAAAACAGATCTTATCCGGGTTATGTCAGTTAATGGAAGGAAAGGCTTTTTGTGTCAAATGTATTATGTATGTATTATGAATAAATTAACGAGAAATTATTTCTATTATTCACCTTTCTTCTTTGCCAGGCCTTTTTTTTTGCTAATTTTAAGCAATATTCACAGCTCCACAAAAAAATCTAGTGTCTACTTTCAATTAAAAAAAAATGATATTCTACATTAATCCGTTCTCTTTTTATAGGCATTTGAATTTCCTTGTTTTCATTAGATTTTAGCGTTTTATCAGAAACTGTCTTTTTCAGTGTCTTTTTCATCTTTAAACCAACAAAAGCTGTGCTACAGACGAGAAGGCAGGAGCACTTTTTTACTTTCTGATGCAGATTCTATAGATTCAGCCCTTTCATGGAGCATAGATTATATTTAACCCTCCAAACATGAAGAAATACAGTAGTTTTACATACCCTGACACTTTTGGATCGCTCACAAAAGAGGAAGTTTCTAGACTCACTACATGTGCCGTTCTTTTCAGAGTCATAGTCCAGTATGCTTTTCTTCTTTTTAAAGATCTAAAGTTACTCATTATAGTTTAAGTCCAAGATATTTTGCCTGTAATCCCTTTGACAAGAAAGACGGCCTCCAAAGCAGCTGATCGTGTTAAACAGAGAAGTTATTTATTTATTTATTATGATGTTTTTTGTGAGTAAAAGCACCAATAAGAGAACCGTTAAAAGACCGGATCGATGTGCAGTATCAATAAGAGCAGTAGTATCAATAAATCCTTAACTCTGCCCATCTCTATCTAGTAACCACATTGTCAAAATTTATATGGACACAGCAAAAACAAAAATGCATAAAATGTCCTCTATTCTATAAACACATTCATAACTTGTGGGTGGATCTATTTTACCGTATGACAGAGGTCAGGCAAACAAACAGTCTACATCTGGGATGAATCTGCATTTGGCTCACACACGTCCAATTCAAAACATTTATTTATATGAAAATGCAGCTGATAATATCTTTTCAACCAAATCTCTGACCAATTTCCCCCTCCTTGTATCTCCGCCCTACAATCTATATTTGTATTGCAATTCCAACTTGTCACTCATTCTGTCAGTAACCTATTCAGCGCTTCTTCTTCTCCTCCGCCCGGCCTCTTGTATAGTGCCATTTTAGATTTCCATCACTTTTTATGGCATCTGCATAAAAAAGACAGCCCCGTTTTCCCTTCCGCACACACACGATTCGCCTCAAAAGGTGCTGGAAACGGAGAGAAAGTGAAGAAAGGCGTGATTATGATGTCAATTCATAAACGCGGAGCCCGAGAGGCGGCACGGATGGAAGCTCCAGTGGCAGTGCAAAATGACCCGGAGAGAACACACGCATACACACACAGATTTAGCTAAAGCTCTGTGTCGACGGCTGGTGGAAAGTTTTTTTTTTTTTAATAAAGCAGAAATAGAGTAATGGGTAACAAATGTCAGCTATTATTTTGGGCGTTTAGTCGCTACTGTTAGCTGCTGTCAATCATCAAGTCAAGTGTTATTATAAAACCTTCAGTGTCAAAGTTTTGGAAGTAGAAAAGTTCTCTGGCTATTGTTAGCGAACAAAACTCACAAACTGCTGTAAGAAAGTGAAGTGGAATAGAAGCGGAATCAGATAAAGCTTCAGTAAATCAACCTTGGCTTCTTCATATTGATCAACATCACTCTTTGAAAATGAATCAATCAAGATATTTTATATTCTACAAAACTTACTTTTTGAGTTTTAATTGTTGCTTCTTACTCAAAAACACAGCTGTCTGTGTGCTACGCTTTCACCTCTGAGCCTCAGAAAACACAGTTAGAAAGTTCCAGATTCGTTACGTTATACACAGATTTATAAGGTTACGGTATACTTTATAGTCCCACGTTTGTCTTGAGGACGTGGTGCTGCAACATAAACAATCACACCAGCATACAGATTTAAACACACACACTTGACTAAGCCTGAATAAACAGGGTTAGTTTAAACAAGATTAATAAATACAATAATAAAATTATACATTCATGTTATTACCTACAGGGTTGTGTTGACATGATGTATTGATGATGGGATAAATTATTTTTTAATTTATTTTTTTAATTTATTTATTTTTTTTGTTATACTTGCACTTGCACTGACGGAAGCATCTAAAACTCTGATTTTAGAACATGTGTCGGTTCTTTAGATATTTCCAGAGCCTCTCTGGCCAGTGACTTCGCGTACAGTGAAGGCAGAGCATAGAACTGATAATTTCCTTTGCCAACTCTCACATTCTTTAAGGCTATTTTTTTTATGAGGCTTAAAAGTTATGACCTATACTGACAGGTTTCCTGTACAGGTCAAAAACCTGAGATGAGATCTTTTGCAGAGTTTTTAAGTCCATAAATCACCCAGACTGCAGCATTAGCATAGAACTAACTGGTTACCTCCTTTCCTGATATGGGAATGTGAAAGTAGGGAATCACTGATCCGATACTGGGATCGGATATCGGTGCCAATCCAGAACATTTTGCTGGATCTGGCATCGACTCCATGATATTGGTTTAGTCGATACCATTGTTGTGTCTTTAATTGGACATAATGGGACTCATTTACTGACTCATGTTGATCCAGGACATCTCATAATGTTTGACATTTTATTAAGATTAAATTGTTAAGTTGCAACTTACTCTATAAATAACAGTTACATAACACTATATGACCAAATGTCTTATGTTTTGCTAAGAAAAAATGTTTTTCAGTCCTTACACTGGTATCAGTTGATGTCGAGTATCGGCAGGTACTTAAAGCCAAAGTATTGGAATCGGTTTCGAAACACAAACAGCTGAATTGGAGCATTCCTATGCGAAAGTAAAGGATCACGCTTTGTTGTTAAGCCCAGACACAATCAAAGTAGTCATAAAAATAAAATTTGCTGAGCAAAAATTTTGATTAGTGAACAAATGTGTTATAAAGTTTATTTAACGTTTTCCACAGATCTAATACAACTCTGTTGCAGGTCGTGGTCTTCTTGAATCTGCGTCGTGCATTAGATCTGTATTATGCATAGCTCCTTGTTGTTTAATCTGTACCTGTCACGTGTTAGTTCATAAAACTGGTCAAAATCTTGATTAAAACTGACCTGTTAGACAATGAGAATGCAAAAAAAATAAAATAAAATAACTTTGCCATTTAGTCATAACATTGTAATTTGTGAATAATTGTTAATTTGCAGTATTTTGAAGCACAAATCTCGCATTAATAAATTTTGATATTGTGACTTTCCTAACTATAGCACAGTTGCATACAAACCTACATACAAGGTGAATGAACTGAACCGCACCTCATCAGCTACGTCCCACCTGTGAGAACCAGAAACGTCTCTGTTTTATCTCAAGGTGAATCCAAACACACACATAAAGAGATAACGTGAGATTTATTCATAGTGTGTGACAGGATGGCGGGACACCGGTCGACCTGCCCCCTGCTGACTGCGTCCCGAGGGTGCGGCCGTGGACAGAAGTGGACCAGACGCTTGAGTGTCCTCGCGCAGACAGGGACGAGACGCAGAGACACTACAGGGACACGCAGAGGGGACTGGTGTCACTGCTCAGACAGATGGAGAGGACCGGAGCAGCCTCACATGGGACTGAGCCTGGTTAGAATAGAGACACAGGGACAACAGGGAAGAGAAAACAACTGTGCTCTGATATGATAACGCTAGCTGTGGATTCAAGTGCATTCAAGAGCAGGAATATGTAGTGAATGTGATTACATTTTATTCGTATAATTCCTCTTAAGTTTAAGTGCACTGCTGATGTTTTGTTGTTGTACAGTTGTTTTATAATGTCTTGTTTCATCATCATCATAATCACTTTTTAAAACCCCAAAAATATGAGCTAGTGCGGCACTGTTTTTTGTACCGTCTGTGTAGAAACGTGCCATTGTGTAAACATTACTTCCGCCCTGATTGCTCAAAATCACATTTATTTACTTAAAAATGATATTGAAACGGTGGTGTACTGAAACAATTCACTCCGATCATGTATACCAGGGGTCCCCAACCACCGGTCCGGGCCCAAAACCGGTCCGCGAGCCTTCTGCTACCGGGCCCCAGTGGATCTTTTAAGACGTATTTTTATTTTTAATCTTATAGTTTATTCCTTGTGCTTTTACTATGAAAATATTGTGCCACTTAACCAAATAAACTGCAAATTAAAGCAATAAGAGCTAAAAATATGCCACAATAAGCATTTTGCATTGTTGTTATTGGCGCTACCCGTCCTCAGCCGGTCCCCGGAAAAGAAAATTGTGACTGTACCGGTCCTTTAAAGAAAAAAGGTTGGGGACCACTGATATATATACCATTACAGCCCTAATACAGAGGTATACATTACTTTCTGAACAAGTTAATGTCTGAGTACTCTGTCTGTTGGTTTGTGCTTGTTTGTTGTCACAATAAAATGTCAATTATTGCAAAATAAAGAAAGCAAAGATGTAGAAATGTCCTTGCAACATTTCAAACTGAATTGGACAAACCCAATGGACTGTAGATATTTGAATGCAGTCAATATATTAGTATTTATTTTATATTTTTTTTTTTCCCAGCAGTGCTGAAGAGTGCATCAGACGTATAGCCAAAAACTGTCAGGTAGACAGGTGCTCTTTCAAGACAATGTGCAAAAAGACTAGGAAGAAAGTGCAGCTGACATATTGAAACTAGTAAAACAAATTTCTGTTCAAAAATGCAGTCATAAAGATGTCTGAGGCACTCTGTTATCTTAAAAGTCCTGTATTCGTACATGGACGGCCTAGGCGTCTTTGTCAACGCACATCTTTTTTTTTTATTATTATGAAAACAGTTGTAAATATTAGCTACCACATGTGTAACTGGTTTTCTAAATCCCTGGCAGACAGGCACTGAGACTTCCAAACTTTGAAGAGGTGGGACAGTTGAACATAATATGTAGTAACAAGTGTATAACAGCAGCATCTGTAAAGTTTAAATCTGTTACAATCATCTCTGTCTTCATGATCAATGTAAATGTACTTAAAATAAATGAAAAACACAGTCATTTTCAATCTAAAGTCAAACTGTGACATTCATGAGAACCCTCGATCCGGGAGATGCATGCACACCCGTAATGCAGAAAGAGCAGCAGCTGATTGACACAAGCTGTAGCAGCAACACTAACAAGCGCTGTTGTCAGCTAACTACAAGAGTTTATCACTGCGATAAAACAAGTTATGCTGCTATTTCAACATTTGTAAATTAAAGTCGACCCTACAACCCAAAAACATGACATTCAGGTGAGTGAAAAAACAACAAGAAAAACACTTTCTCAAGCTTCAGGAGTCAGACATCTGTCATACCGGTTTATACCTGATCCAAACAGCAAGCTCTCGTCTCGTTTTATTGTTTTAATCAAAGGAAGTTTCTCCAGCAACTAGATGGACAGCGTCTCTCTCTGCAGGTAGCATGCGCAGTAGAGCGGGAGATGACTTTGAGCGATAATCGTTCTTTACTGATGTGAAACTAGCTTTACATTCCCTTCTTGTACAATAAATTGCCTTACAAGCCGCTCACGCTCAAGCTTTGTACAGCCAAGGTCAGAGCGGAGCCAGTGTCCCTCCCGCTCGCACGGTATCACACATATGCATGAGTCTCCTGTGTGCCGGAGCCGGAGCATCAGGTGGTCACCAGTGGAGCGCTCGGAGGACCACCTGGGAAATGCCACGCAGCCAGACACAATCTATTTGTTTGTATTCTACAGTAGTGTTCTGGGAGAGAGGAGGCATTGATATTTAAATGTGTGAATGTGAATGTGAGAGGATGGGAGAGAGGAGAGAGGAAAGAGGGAGGGAGAGAGAGAGAGAGAGAGAGAGAGGCAGAGAGAGAGAAGAGAGAGACAGAGAGAGAGAAGAGAGAAGAGAGAGAGAGAGAAAGAGGAAAAGAGAGGGAAAAGAGAAAGAGAGGAGAGAGAAAGAGAGGGAGACACAGAGAGAGAAAGATATATAGAGAGAAGAGAGAGAGAGACAGAGAGAGAAAGAGAGGGAGACAGAGAGAGAGAAAGAGAGAGAGAGAAACAGGCACAAAGAGAAAGTACACAGAACGAGTAAGACAAAAAAGAGACAGTGAAAGACAAACAAAACTAGAGAGAAGAAGAGGGGACAGACAGAGAAAGACAGCAAAAAAGAGACACGCACAGAAAGAAAGAAGAAAAAGACAGAAAAGACAGAGAAAGAGCGAGAGACACAGAGAGAGTGAGAGACAGACAGAGAGAGAAAAAGAGACACAGAGCAGACAGGGAGAAAAAGTGAGAGACAGAGAGAGTGGGCAGAGAGAGAAAGAGAAAAGACACCGGAGAAAGAGAAAAAGCAAGAGACACAAAGAGAGTGTGAGAGAGAAAAAGAAAGAGTGAGAGACAGTGAGAGAGTGACACACACACACAGAGACAGAAACAGAGAGAAAATGGAAAATAAAGACAGAGAGAGAAAGAGACAGAAAGAGAGGGAGAGAGAGAAAAAGAGTGTGACACACACAGCGACAGAAAAACAGAGAGATAGTGAAAAAGGGAGAGAGAAAGAAAGACAGGGAGAGAGAAAGAAAGACAGGAGAAAGAAAGAAAGACAGGGAGAAAGAAAGAAAGAAAGACAGGGAGAAAGAAAGAAAGAAAGACAGGGAGAAAGACAGGGAGAAAGAAAGAAAGAAAGACAGGGAGAAAGACAGGGAGAAAGACAGGGAGAAAGACAGGGAGAAAGAAAGAAAGAAAGAAAGAAAGAAAGAAAGAAAGAAAGAAAGAAAGAAAGAAAGAAAGAAAGAAAGAAAGAAAGAAAGAAAGAAAGAAAGAAAGAAAGAAAGAAAGAAAGAAAGAAAGAAAGAAAGAAAGAAAGAAAGAAGCATACAAAAAAGACAGTATTTTTGTGAAAGATTAGAACGCTGATATTTCCGTGCAGTTGTGAGGCAAAGATGGATGGGTTCATAATCCCGAAATAAATATAACATGAATAATGAGAGACAAAACAGGAAGCACAAAGTTAGTCTGGATTGTGGGAAAACTGCAGGATTTTGTTTTCAAGTGAGGCAAAGTTTAAACAAAGATTAAAAGAACAATATCACAAAATATATATATATATATATATATATATATATATATATATATATATATATATAGCATTAAAATGAGCATATTTAATTTACAAAACATAAAATTATAGTTATAGGAAATACAATTATGAAAAGAAGCAGACATAGAGCTATGTTATGTTGTTATCAGAACTTGTTCCACTGATGGTTTAAATTACTGAATCAAATTAAAGCTGTGGTACCTAATTTTCAAATTGCAAAAATGTAGGTTTTAAATATTTCTAAATCATCTTCTACTTCTTTTTTCTGGCGCATAGATATTTTCACAAATGACACAGAGTTTTACAACTTTCCATGTTTAAGTGTGCAGCAGTCTGATGTGTTCACCAACTAACTTCGAGCATAAAAACAGTTGGGTACCCCAGCTTTAATGGTGTATTGCAGCAACACATCTCATAGAAAAAAGAAAAAAATCTTGGCTGTTTATAGCATATCTTGAGCACATTTCTATCACTTTTGTACGTGTCTATTACTCAGTGTCTATTTGACTTTGGGTTTAACGGCTGGATTTAGTTCTGAAGTTACACAAATCGGGGTGGGACTTGGTTAAGATTGGGATGTTGTAAATATTTAAAAACAATAACACATTTTTAAATCTACCATAGAAATGAACTGGGGCAGCAAAATATATGATAGACATGCAGGAAATAATGTCACTTTTTTCAAAGTGACATTTTGTCAACTTTTAAGTTAATAAAATGTAAATAATAAGAGGCAAAAATATACAGTTTCAAAATCTGAGCGTTTTGACTAAATTAAGGAAAAGGAATTTCACTGCCATTCTCATTGTTTTCTAAGTTATCAATTCAAAATTTTGGATTCATCTAAAAGTGAAAATTCATACTTATATTTACATATTTTCGATACAGAAGTTTACCAAGACAGCTGAACTGATATAAATACTTTTTAATACTTTTTTTCACCAACTTCAGCTTTTTTGTTCAGTTTGTTAACTTCATAATTTATGATTTTATGACTTAAAACTTGGTAGAATTTAATAAATGGCAATTTGTTACTGAGAAATTCTGGGTTTCTGTTGCATGTTTGAGTTAATACTTTAACAAAACATGACAAAAAGTTAGTTAATTGTGTGTTTGTTTTTTAAGTAATCAGAATATTTAATTTCAAGTAAACTTGAATGAATCATTTCGACTAACATGAGCATCTAGGTCTGCAGTGGAAGACTCAATGTGGAAGTATGTAAAATATGAGCAGAAATGCATATTTGAAGACCCAGTCAAAGTAGATTATAGCTTGTTCTATATCACGGATGCACCAGAGGATCAAAGGCTGCATCAGGACAGCTTTGTTATGGTATTTTAATGCACTTGTTTAAAGATTAAAGCTCTTTTGTGTGAGCTCAGGACACAGAACTAAATGTGAAAAGGTTTACACAGACAGTGAACCAGGAAAGGAAGATTTATGGAGAATAATAACTAATGAAATGAAATTCAGAAATGATTCACGTAGTTCCAGTCAAAGAAAAAAAAAATTTAATTAATCCAGGTAAAACGTCATCAGACAATACTAGACTAGAATACTACACAGTGGAAAGCTTTTACCTGTTTCTGCCTAAACTCAACTGCTTTTATTCTCGTGCTATTTTCGACTGTGTGATATAACACCATGCAACTTCATAAATAATACATTTAGCCAAGTCTCCGACAAGAAAACAGGAGCAAAGGTCTGGTTTTTAGAACAATATCGTTGGATAATCACTAGTAGTTAAGTCAGAAGAGAAAATAGTTGAAGCTAGAAATGTATGACCCATTTGATCAGTGAGATGGTACAAACTTATAATGACAATTATTAAGGATAGACTTAATCATCCTCTGCCTTTGACCCATCCAATGTCGCTGAGAGATCTTTATCGAAGTGAACATGTGTTTACAAAACAGTTCATACAATTTGGCTGTTTTGATGAAGTTTAAAGTTATCTTTTGTCCAGCAAATAAATGACATGGATGTTACGATTTGACAAATAGCATGCTGTAACAGATGAATTTGGTTGAATGATTGCTTACGCTCACAGTAAACTGTGTCAGTTTTGTTTAAATAAACTGTCTTTGCATTTTGGTCCTTTTTGACAAAATACTGTATATGAAGGTTTTAGAACTCTCATTACTTCCTGTTAATTTCAACATACTGTATTTGTCAATTGTTTTATAAATTGCAACATAACTGCTGTAAAACTGTGAAAAAATACCATAACTGAGTCCAAATGATAACATTGGTCTTTTCTTTCTCTCTATGAACTTTTTTTGCCGACTCCAATACTTTGGCTTTAAAGTTGGGCTATAGCTAACTTTTGTACTTGCAAATTAGTAATCTTTGTGCTTACCACTAAAGTGTAGGATAACTGCAGCACTTAATGAACAAAAAAAATGCTACCACTATGTACTGTCTGATCTGAATGACAGGAGTCAAATGCAGCGCTCTGATTGGCTGAGCTTGGGTGGTCCTCTCCAGTTCCATATTGCTGTTGATAAAAAGAGGTTTTTAAGCTATAATTTCAGCCAAAAATGAATACATGTCGATGTTAGATATGTGTTGAAAAACCTAACAGAGGAGGTTGGCAGATTTAAAGCCTTAATCGTGTTAGTCGTGTCAATATCAACCAATTCTTTTCCAGGCACAGATATTGCGTTTTCTTTTTTGCAAAACATCAGTAATTTGATCACATAGTTTCATGCAACTGTTATTTACTGTATAGTGCAGTTACAACTAAACAACCTAATCTGAAAAAAAAGTCAAACATTATGAAACGTTTTGACATCAGAACAAAATTTATTAGTATAAATTTACGTCCAATTAAAAGCACAACAATGATATCGACTGAACCGATATCTTGGCGCTGTTACTCGATCCAGCAACATTTCCTGGATTTCGATTTCGGATCCCAGTATTAGATCGATGCAAAGGCTTTTCAATTCTATTTCACTGGAAAGTTTCTAATATGACAAATGCAGCGTCTGGATTTAAACGATGATGATACTGTATTAAAATGACTTTTAACGAAGACTTAAAACTCATAAATCTTTCTAACAACCTTTTGCTTCTGATCCAATGTCAGACTGTTTGTATGTAGATGCAGTCGTATGTCCTTGTGTCGTCTCTTTTTGTTTTGACTCCAGAGGACAAAGCAAACAGCAGACATATTTGGGCCTGGCCTTTCATTGGCTGCACCATCTGTCGTCGTGGGAACAGACCTGGGTGGTTTTCTTCTATAAACACTCCTGCTCCTACTTTGTTTTTGCACATTTTGTTACATATTTATGAAGTTGCTTAGTCAAAAATAACACGAGCAGAAAAGCTGTTTTTGGAGAACTGAATTATTTATTTAGTCGTGTACTTCCGATGTGATGTTCTAAATTACATGGGCAGTTAAAAAATAGATGGACAAACATATATTTTTTTGTCAACTAATCAGACTAAAGGAAAGGAGTATACTTGATTTTTATTTATTTATTTATTTATTTATTTTTTACAATAAAATAACCTAAGATCAATTTTTATTCATGTGAAAATTAGACTGCATTGTCCTGTCTAGAAACCTTAAAACTGGCACTTAACTCTGTTTTATGAGACATTGATTTTGGAACCTAGCTCGCCAATGAAACAGTCCCGCAGGAATACTTTTGTAATTAATGTGATTTAAAAGTGCCATACCCAGTGTTTGCTTCCGTAAAAATGTAAACGATCTAACACAATTCATTTTAAACTTCTTACTTCAAGACGTGAGTTGCTACCAGAGGCACACTTTATACCTTTAGCTTAACTTTTCTTACATTCCTTTATTGGTTTTGAAATGTTATTTAAATACAGACTAGATTAGGCTGTTAAACACAAAGCTCCTTACAGATTTCAACAAAGCAAATGATCGCAAAATGAGTTTATTACTATTTCAAAGCCATAAATGCCCAATTAAGCTAGCTCCAGCTGCTAACTGTTAGCTTTGTGGTGTTTTGGGATTTCTATTGGCAAACTTTTATGAGATACAATCATAAATATCGAAATAAATAATAATAACTGCATGCTTAGAAATATTAAAAGACATAATTTTGCCTCATCGATGCATAGTTGAGCTAAAAGGTGCAAAGTAGGCAATGACAACGTGCTAAAAGCAGTTAGCCACAATGCTAGCAACAACAGACAAGT
Source organism: Mugilogobius chulae (assembly GCA_038363315.1). NCBI lineage: Eukaryota > Metazoa > Chordata > Actinopteri > Gobiiformes > Gobiidae > Mugilogobius > Mugilogobius chulae. The sequence continues at coordinate 23,549,256 of CM076415.1, forward strand.
GGAGTTTAGTGTAAAAAAAAAAAAAAAAAGGGACATTATTAGAAGCAGACTGAATTTTCACTTGAATACTTTTACAAAATATATGCACAAGCAGGAATTGATTTTAGGAAGAAAAGTTTGTGTGCGTTTATCAAGATTATTTGTCTTTTTTTTTTTTTCAGACATTTAGGCATTTTGTTGAAGTGCAAAGAACAAAATATATTATGCATAAAGGTCTGAAAAGGAAGTAGGGTGAAGCTTATGGCGCCTACCCATTGCACATTTACATTATAAGCCTAAAGAACTGCAGACACTTTACAAATAAGAATAAAAAATATCCACAATTAAGCATAGGCTAAAACATGTATAATAGTTTTCTTATACAAACTTTTATTGTTCTACAGTCTTTTAACTCCTGGTCTAACTTATTCACTCCAACAGCTGAAATACAATGCTGTTTTACATTTGTTCTTACTTTCGTCTTTTTAAACATGATTGAATTTTAAACTTTTTTTTTTTATTAACACTTCTCATTACGGCATTTTTTTCCCCTCACACGCCTGACTAAAATTGGTAAAATTTCAAACTAACACTGTTCCTGAACCCTTTGGAGCACAGACAAATGTCAGGTCTTTTTAAAGCTGTATCTCTGTAGTTTTTGCTTCTGATGTCCAACAGACAGACTCATCAGAAGTGAGAACTTTCTCCAAGCAAAAGAAAAAACAAAATCTGAAATCCGTCTAAGTTGTTTTTGGTACATATAAGGAATGGTAAAGCTGGTGTTGACAGCTGAGACATAAATGACACTAGATTTGGCATATTTTGGGTTTTGACAATTCCTCTGTAAAAATGAGTTTTTAGGGACCCAAAACTACTAAAACAAATCTAGGCGGAGCAAATGCAAATTAAAATTTTTGAATTTTTGGGGACTTATTTCATTTGGAGGTTTACAGTAGAAATCTGAGTCTGGATCATCCCAGAGGCTCATTTTGCTCTAAATAAAAGGGATACAATGGGATTTTTATATTGAACCTTCCCAGGTTCTTTGTAGTATGCATTTTTTAAGACACTGAACAAAATACATTTTTTGAAGAAAAAGTGGGAGGGTCCTTCTAAGGAATGTAAAGGGGTAATAAAAAGTTGATTTGCATGTGCCCTATAGTTTGCTTTATTTACAATTCCCGTAGCTAGGGCTGGGCGATATTGACAAAAATGAATATCTCGATAATTTTTTGGCAAATCTCGATAACGATAAATGGACGATATTTTGTCAGTCCCACATAAACTTGTTGAAAAACCGGTCTTCAAACTTGTTACTGTATCGGAACAACATCTAAAATTGATTGAATGACTTTTTACTTGACTTTCTTGAGTGTTTATATTGATTTGACTTTCTTAAATAAAGATTTGCCAACAAAACAAGTAAATTTAGTTCTTATTTCAGAAGGTCTTTTCAATTAAATTATGTTTTATGCTTATTCCATTGACAATCTTAGTCAAAACCAATAAAAATGAACTTAAAAGATGTAAAATACTGCTTTTTCCAGGCACATTTTGCCTCGTTTGATGGTTAATTATCAGACAAATTTTTGTCAAATTAATGACAAAAGTGCAACCATCTTCCACTATAACCTTTTTCTTGTAAAGTACTTATCTACAAACACTGATAGAAATAAACTTACTTTGTCTATTAAAAAGTTTACAGCATCACTTACGTAATTTTTATTGTAAATTAGCTCTTTTGTAGGATGTTTTTACTGCACAATATACTCGATATCAAAATTTTGAATATCTTAAAAACAACATTCACGATATTATCTAAATTTCGATATATTGCCCAGCTCTACCCATAGCTCTTTTTTCTTTTTTTTTTTTGATTACTCTACTGTAATTGGAGTAGTATTTGTTTGGTATGTGTTGCACCATACCTCTAAACCTAATGTTATGTAAGGAAGAACCAGCGGGAAAAAAATCAACAACATAGGATCAGATGCGTGAAGACTTACTAAATCCAATCCATGGAACAAGTATCGATGAAGAATAAGGCTCCAGGTGTTTTTTAATGTAAATACAATGCAAAAAACTTGGATTTAAAACGAAAAACAAAAGTTATGGAGTAGCGCGCATCTTTGATATGTCTTGAGATCCTGAACGTGATTGATGCACAGATCCTCTTTCGGCTGTTCTGGAGATAGTTATTCGCGATGAGCTTGATCTATGGCAGTTAGTAAGTGGCCCATAGCCGCAGCATGCTACTTGACCGGCCTGAGGCTTCTAAGGCGTCCCCGTGTGGGGGCTCCAATCATGTAGATCTCTAGAGTCACAGATTGTCGTTGTTTTGCGTGTCGAACTTGCCCTACTCGGCAGATCCACATAATTCAACTGTAAGATGAGCAGAAACATCGGAAGAGGTGACGCTGCACTACGCATCACACAAACGCCAATGATTACTAAGATGAAGGTGCGCATTTGTCCCAGCAACTCAGCAAGGATGTCAGAAATTATATAAGAAAGTTAGTCTAAACTCTCCAGCGTGCCCAGATACACGATTATAATAGAGATGTGAGAATGTTTTTAAGTCTTGATAACGTATGTGAAAGAAGCTAGAGCTAATGAATATATCTAAGGCTTTACTTGAGTGGCAGAAAAATGGAATACGTGTATGGTTTATTCGGATGAAACCTCTATCAGTGAAGTTTAGCGAGTCATCTGGACATAAGTTAACCCTCTGAGTGAGATTTTCCTAGTACATGCCGGTCGCGACAAATATAGTGATCAATGTTTAGGAAACTTTCCAGTGAATAATAGATTGATAGAGAGCTTGTGCATCGATTATGATACATATATAGTTGGATGGCGGGTAGTTTCCGAAAGTTATCGAATCTACACACTAGATAGATAGTTAAAATGTATGATTGCTGGATCGAGTATCGTGCAAGCGACTACACAACGCGTACCATATCGGTTCAGAGTACGAAATAAGGTGGCAACTCCCATTGCTGTTGGTGCAGGTCTTTTTATATATTTGATGTGCGATTTTCACTATTTTTTTGATTCTTTAACCGAGGTTGTGTTTCAAAACTTTGTTGTTACTAGATGTCAAAACGTTTTCATAATGTTATGACTTATTTTATACTTTTAACTAGTAATACATTATATAGGTTGTTTAAGTTCGTTGATAAATGGCCAGTATATTCTTAGTAAGAGACAGTTAAATAAAGGTCGTAAGTGCCAATGGACACATACGATTAGTTGAATAACAAGATGAATTTAAATGTGGAGTTCGTCTACTCAGCGTCAACTGAAAGTTTTCCCAAACACATTTTTTTGGAGCCATTTAAAACATGTTGAGAATTTGTTAAAATACGCAATATCTGTGCCTTCGGGAAAATAACTAGGTCGAGGAAAGATATTTGGGGCGAAACTTTGAATTAAATAATTCTAGATATTTTTTTGTTTGTTAAAATGTCAGCCCAGGCCGATCAACTTCATATCTCAGATTTAAGTGCTATTAATAATTCATAGTCCAACTTCTCCTTTCTGTGTAGCACAAAGTGTAGCAGGATAAATTTGGGTTTAAATCAACACAAAGTGATCTCGTACAACATGCTGAACTTACTGTATATCATTTGATGGCTGGCATCGAACATTTTTAGCTATAATGGCACAAGCTCTTTTTAAAACTAGAGATATATACAGCAACATAGTGTATGCCGATACTGGCATAGAGGACCCCTTTTGGTTCAGAAATCTTTATATGAAATAAGCCACGACACATAGACATCCTCAAGGCGGCTAATCGAGATTCATGTGGTTTGACTTCCATGGTCGAATCTACTCAAATGAATATTAAAGTAAACACGTACATCAAAGTGGTACTGCGACTTTTTCTTCTTGATTAAGTCATTTTACTTGCTTTTCTGGATTGTATTAATGTCATGCAGCATTCTGTATAGATTTGAAAACATAACCAACACTCTTCAGTTCATGCTAGAGCTAGACTAGCGCCCGCGAGGGCCAGAGTGCACGGACGCACTCTCTCTGAAACTGCTTTACATAAAGTGGCCTTTGTGCGCACACAAGTTTATCTGAGAAAAGTGTTACTAAGTCTGTCTTAATATGCTCCCTATATACTTTTTTAAGATGCCTGAAAGCTCTATTGAGTTAGGAGAGAATTGTGGTCGATAATAGACGTGTTCATGTAGAGATGGATCAACTGAATAAGGACCCTAAGATGTTGTTTATCTGCTTTGGGACATCAAGTCTTCATGGTCCATATTTTTTCACCAGCTAAGTTATAACTCAGCAGGTCAATCGCTTGCATTTATAAAACAGATTGGAAAATACAGTATGTTGAAATTAGCAGGAAGTAAATGAGAGTTCTATAAACCCTTATATACAGTATTTGTCAAACAAGGACCCTAAATAGCCTACAGCATCAGTTATCTTTTATTTAATATGAGATTCTGATCGAAGACTGGATACAGTGACCTTAGTATTCTAGCTGAAGTCGAGCGAGGTAAGCAAATCATTCAACCAATGATTCATCTGTTATCAGCAAATGCTAGTTTGTCAATCGGATACAAACTATTCCAGTTGGTTATTAAAGCTATAAATTGGTCGTGATGCTAAGATAAGATTTTCTGTCTAACTGCTTACATGTCAGCAAAAGACACAAACAAATATTTGAGATTATTGATCTGTTTTGTAAACCATGTTCACTTCCGTATCATCACGCCATTCATCTCGTACAGTCACTAATCATAGGACTCGGGTGTTCGAAAGGTAAGACGGATGATTTGTAAAGATACATTATCCGTCTAAATTTAATCTTTGGCTCATTGTTATCTAGGAAATGGTTTGGTGTTAACAATACAGAACGGTTATGGCAACTTTCACTTTGGATGAATGGTTTGTCAAGAACATTTCTCAGCTCGCAACTTGATCTTCTCTTCTTCGTCTTGACTTTCACTACTAGTCGATATAATTGCAACGATATTGTAGTGTCTATTAAAACTGTCTGAAGATACGTTTGCCATCTGTCTAGATATCTTCTTGTCGCGCAGCATCTTTCTACTTGGCTTGCATCATAGGCATATTCATAATATTACAAGCAAGTGGTGCAATTCGAGATAGTATCATTCTCCTCTAGACCTTCAGATACGACAAAATCGCAATCGAGAATAAAAAAATGTCGTTTAGAGCGCCTATTAGGGCAGAAACAGGTAACTAAAGCACTTTCGCACGCACTGTGTTAGTTATCCTTACGTTCTGAGTAATGTTGCTCTGGATGTAGCAGTTGAATTACAACCTGGTGTTTATTAATTTGATTTGATTATTACGTTTGGACTGGAACTACGAGAAGATGAATCTAATCATGTATGAATTTCATTTCATTAAGTTAATAGATATACAATCTCACCTACACTGAAAGACTCTACAACTTTCGCCTTGGCGTTCCCTGTCTCGTGGTCAAACAACCTCTCTTCCACGTTTGCAGTCTTCTGGTGTAATCTGAAGGCATACACCCAAAATAGAGGCTTAAAAGTGTATCTAACGCAATGATTGCTATTTAAAAATAAACATAATGGCAAGAGCTGTGCCTGGATCGCAAAGCCTATGAATGCCAGTACGGCGTGACCAGTCCGTGATTACTATGGAGATACTAAGCTATGATAATCTACTTTGACTGTGTCTCAATCAAAATTTGGCATTTACTCCTGCTCATATACTTTTACATATCTTCCAACTATTGAGTTTTACCACTGCATGACCTCAGCTTCGCATCTTAGTGTTAAGTTCCAGAAATGTCGTTAATTATGCATTATATCTAGAAGTGTATTACATGTATGAATGTTAATCTGTATCTGCATTACATTAAAAGACTAATCTAACACAATAAACTGACACTGTTGTGTGTCAAGGTTGTTGTGTGTTATACAGGTATTTAACTCTCAGACTATAGCTCACTCATGAACGCCAGATTGTTAGCTTCAGTAATCTCAAGATATTGCTCCTATTTATTTAATTTTCTAGGTAATACCAATGGTTAGATAGTAGGTCATCAACAATATCAATGATATTAATGAAGTATACAAACTGAACAAGATAGCCGATATAGTTGGGATAAAATGGTATTAAAAAAGGATTCTCTATCAGTTCAGCCTGCTTTTGGGTACAGAACAACTTATCTGTAGATCTTGTAAGATAAGTGTAAAATAATTAAGATATGAATTTTCACTTTTTATGATGAAATCCTATTATAATTTTAAATTCATATGAATGTTGCATCTAACTTAGAAACGTTGCAGACATGGCCAAGATGAATTCCGTTTTCCTTAAAGTTACAATGTTTGTCAAGAGGAAACGCATCAATCGCATTGAAGTGGAAACACTGTATTACTGAAGATCTATATTTGTTTCCATGGCCCCTTATACTTATTTTCCTTTACATTTTATTAACTTAAAAGTTGACAAATTATATGCTCTCACTTCATAGAAAAAACTAAATCGAACTCAATAATTTCCTGCGCATGTCTATCGATATTATTTTTGTCAATCGCCATGAACCAAGGGCCAAGAACTAGGTCCATTCAGGTAACTATGCGCATATTGCATTTACACTGACTAAATCATGTTGTTCTATTGAGAGTTTTAAATCACATATACTCACATTATCCGCAGTCAGGAATTAAGTGCCTTGCTAGCATTCACCCGAACTCTCAAGATAACGAAGGATCGCAGGCGCGAACATTTTGTGTAAAACTTTGCAGTGAACCTAAAATCACAAAGTACCGTTTCAGAAGAATGAAAACTCATTAAAACGTTCGCAATATAGGACCCACACCTGAAACTGGAACTTGGAGTCGTATATGGTTTTCTCTGAATAACAGTCCTACGTGAATAAGGATCACATGTTTGTTCTCTATGATTATTATTTATCAGGGCATTGCCTTAGACATGTGCTGGAGTCAATGTAGCCTTAAATCTTTTTCTCTATAATGTCTATTGTAGCTCGCTGATTTGTCTTTGCGAACGTTTATTAACAAGCTCTTATATCAGAGTGTCTTGGTGCGTGCTTTCATCCCGTATCCTGCTCTTTCTGTAGCTCCGAAGTAGTATAAGATTCGCTTTGTGAAATCTGTCCAGTTAACTTGTATCTTTTGGCAACCATTTTCTGACGTGCTCTGGCTTTGTTAGAATGATAATGACGATGCTGTTTCAAACAAACTGAAAGTGACTTGACATATTCTTCACTTGCGAACAGAAGAGATAATAGCTAAGGTGAGCTAAAAGGGATGAGTTATTTATGTAGACTCTTTGCAAGGAGCTAATCCTACTTGATCCCTCATTTTTTGGTCCATTTGCCATACCCTACATAACTCTGGTTACTAGGTAACCTGTAGCATGGAAGTTAACACGATTTTGCATTCAGTAATTTAACCATCAGTTGGAACATGTTGTTAAGTGCTTTGATTAACAGAAAATCCACAACAATAAGCTTACTCAAGTGTCTGAAAACACTATCCCTTTATTGTCATAATCGTGGTATTTGTCTATTGGTCTCTCTATATGAGAATTGCTCTCTTTTAGTATGTTATATGTTAATCTACATGACTCGTGACCCCGTAGTAATAACTGATAACTTCGCTATATAATAATATATACTAAGTATAGGTATTAATAAATATATATATATATCATTAACTATTTTGATTTACACACAGTATATTTAGTGATATTGTTGGCATATTTAATCTATTGTACATGTTTTGTATTTTTGGTCGGTCACCTCCATGCAAAAGCATCAAACGGACTGGATAGTTTAACTTTACGACTCAAACTAAATCAAGCAGCTAATGTTAGCGTCCGTTAGCATCTTTACAGCTAACGGCTTTTAGTAGCAAGTGTTTTGAGAGTTGTGTCAGCTGAACAAAACCCCACAGGAGTCCAGTTAGCCTAGCGCTGGTTTACAGTCCTAGTCCAGTCCTTGTGCTTAAACAGAGGGCAGAGGGGCGCGTGAAGGATTTCTGATGCTAATGGATTCATACAGTCTGTTAATTATTCCTCATTATTTGCGGCTGGCCCAGGGTGTCCAAACACATTTGCATATGTTTTCAATCAAGCTAAACTCCAAACGCCCTGAGCTGTTCTCTAATGTGTGTTTTTTATTTCACTCAAGGGTTCTTGTAAGGGCAGGCTGGACATATAAGGTTTTCAATACAGGAAACAAAACAGAGACTTGGATACAATGCTTCTGTATGGATCAATGGCTGTCTAGTTGTTTGATTTATGACTTTTCTGTTCAGTAAATCCATATGATATTGGGCATTACAGAAATAAATTGAACTGAATTGAATCACTGTATTATTACTCAGTGTTGGGAATAACAGTGTTTAAGTATAACAGTGCTGGTAACAAGCAACATGTAATCAAAATAAGTACTTTTCTGTTAGTGTTAAAGTTACTGTTAATGTAACACAAGTCGCTATTTTACTGTGATCAGAGTTGTCGCATTCAGAGGAGTTATGAGAGGAGCTGGCAAGTTAGTTTTGTGAAGAGAGAGATGGAGAAGAGGCACTGCTTGGCTAAAAGCTGTAATAGTAACCAATCAGAACCAGTGGGTGTAGTGACGTTGTCGATTGGTTGCACGTGAGACAAGTCTCTTTCACTCTTTTTCCAAAAAAGAACTATGTTGTTATTTTCTCGCCAAAAAATAACAAGACAACAGTGTAAATGTGTGTGTTTAGAGTACACAGTAAGTGATACAGCATTGTCCTAAATGTGAACAGACAATAAGCACTACTGTACCACCACTGTTTGTACTAAATTTGATGGCTTTAGACACTGTTATAAAACACTATGTGAAACATAATGTGCTCTAGAAATAAAATAACATGACTTGTCTGACATTAGTCAGCATGGTTTAAATGTATTAATGTTCCAGATCAAGATACCAATGGTGTTTCCAAAGCTAATATTTAGGGTTAGGGTCCATGTTTATACTCAAGAACATTAGATACTTGATTTGATTTTGACAATGTAAATCTAAAAAATCCTTTTACAGGTCAGGTTTTATCAAAAGACAAAATTAAAGTGAGTATGACAGGTTTGAACTATATTCAAATTTTTATTTAGTTTGGTAGAATAACACCTGTTGTTATTATGTTATTTTTATGAACCTGTAAACACAAATTTAACAAAAAAAAGTGAGTTCTAGTGTATTTTTATGGCTCGAGTTAAAGAAATTGGCTGTGTGCACGGAATTTCAGTTGGCTTGCGTACGTTCAAAAATGCTAACTTCTGTACTTACGACCACTTCCTGTTAGCGTTAGCATTTAGACACAAACTTGTCTCTTTTTAAACACAGAAGTGTTCTCTGATGAAATATTCCTCTAATATGTAAAGTCTTTAACATGTTTTCTGTAACATTCACCTCAACTGTCTGATCTAAAGAGGATTTATTTGTTTTAAACTGATGTAGTAATAACCTCATTGAAAAGCATTGCACAGGAAGTGGTTGTATGTACAGGATGTAGTATTTTAAACCAAAACAAGACAAATGCACTGAGTCAATTGTTACATTTGAAGAGTTTGGCCCCAATTTATTAAATGGTCGCTAGGCAACTACCTAGCGTGATGTCATCATTGATAAACAGGAAGTGAATTTTTAGGGCTAAAAATGGCCAAACTGGAATGACATTTGAAAACTCATTGAACTACTCATTTCTTTGTGAAATGAGTAGTTCAACCTGTCATAGCCACTTTAAGTAACACTTTATAATAATGATATAAATCATTAGTAAATGATTAGTTAATAAATAGACAACTACTCATTTACTTCTAGCCCTTTTTCTAAAGTGTTAGACAATCTGCACTTCTGAGGCAGACCGGACTAGCCTAGCAGCAGCATGACTAGGAAAATGGACTCAATATCATTATGTAGGAGTATAAATTTTTTGTTTTGTTTTTGAAAACCTCTACATCGTCCTCACTTTAGAATGGGAGAAATGATTAGTAAATGTTGGTTCATTGAGGTATAAAGTGTTACTCACCAACAGCAGGTAGAAATACAGTCTTCTCTACATATTTTATGCAGATGTTGTGCCCTTGGTCAAAACACTTAACCCTCCTCCTCTATAAGTGAATGTGTTCGGTGGTAACTGAGGTTCGATAGTTTAATGTCACACTGCAGAACATTTAAGTCACAGCAATAAGAATTCCATTTTGCACTTTTAATAGAAACAGATTGAAACATCATCCTCTGCGTGTCCTTAACCCACTGGCTTTGCGGAGGGACGACTCTAAAAAAGGGTCAGTGAGGGAGAAAAATGAGAGTGAGATCCGGAGGGAGGAAGAACGCGGCGCGATAAGACCAGGCTAAGCTTCGCCACCGGTAATTACCTCCAGCGCTAATGCTAACAGGCCGGACGGGCACAAGATGAGGACAAAAGATTGTGAAAACATGACATAAAAGCAAAGACAGATTGAATTTATGATACTTTCCACTCAAGGATTAGACAAAGGCAGACAAGGAGAAGGTAAGAGGAGAAGAGGAGATGCACAAAAAGAGAGAAAGAGAGAGAAGACAGGAGGAAGGGGGGAGAGAGGTGTAATTCATGGGAGGAGCAGGTACACAGTGACCCAGATCCACAGAGCCATGACACACTGGACCATTTTCCTGCACTGTTCAACCATAACGCTATCATTATTATTTATTAGCTCCAACCAAGAAAAGCCAGCTCTGGTTCAGAAGCTCATTAACAACAGGAAGTTTTGGTAAGGTTCATTAATTAGGGCTTCACATTGTTGCCAAAACATGTCTAGATACGACTTGGCTAAAGGTCATAGCATGAAAAAAACAGCAACAGGGGTAAAGTGTTCAAAACATAAGCCAACTACAAAGAGAAATACTCAAAACTAAAGTTACAGAAGGATAAACACAAAATTAAGGACTAATGCTGGAAGTGCACCGAAGATTAGCCTTAGATCACGAGGCAGCTGGGGCAAGTTAGCCAAAAAACTTTCGTTCAGAATCACCACTGGGCAGCAGCACCAACACGATCTCACAAGAATATAGAGTATAAGTACCACGACATAACAGGACAAGTCCCAGCCCTAAACTTAGCCATTTTAGTAACTTGAAGCCTAAACTTACAAGTTAAATCTAAAGACAATAGTTTTTTCATTAGGTTTAGAAAAATACCCCAGATCATTGATGAGCTCAAGCTCCAAGTGTTCAGACCTTCTGACACTAGATGCTGTTGCTTTCATCTGATCATCTGATCAGGGAGTTGTTTGGGCCTCTGGGCGAAAAACACATTTACAGTGATCAGCTGAGTCTGAGTTGGTATGGAGAGAAACGATAAGACTTATTTAATCTCTCTCCATTCCCAAGTCTGCATTTTGATTTTAACATTAACATTAACATGTCTTTAAGTTGTATGTTTGTTCTAAGACTTAGGCTACAAACAAGCATGAATAAGTGATTATTTGTTTTTCACTATGAACAATATGAGTGTCTTTCATTCATCTGAAATGATTGTTTCTTTAGCCAAAATACAATCGATACACATATATCGGCATAGCTTAAATTGAGGTTTGTTTGATCATACTGTCTCACTCCAGCTGTGCTTTTAAAGCTAAAATAAGAAATCGGCCTCAGTAATTGCCCATTAAAATCTACCATTGATATCGGCCAAAGAAATACCCATATCCGTCGATTTCTATCTCACTCTCTTGTTCATTTGCTACGAGAAATTTACAGTGATGCCCAAAATATCGTAACATGAGAAGCCGGAGTAACCGAAGAAAACACACGGTGACACAAGGAGAACATGCAAACTCCACCCAGAGAGACTGTGAGATGCTGACTTGTCTCTAACCATTTTGTTACCATGCACCCAGATACTTAGAGTTTGAGATGAAATTTAGAGGATAGCCCAGACCAAAAAAAAAAAAAAAAATCACTGCTATACAAATAAATAAACAACAAATGTAGTAATTCAAACCCCCCATTTTACGTATAAGAGAAAAGAAAATATGATTCATCAGTATGTCTTTGTTTCAACATCCAACACACAAAAGAAAAGAAAAATCATGGACATCCCTGCTTCAGTCCTAACACATAGTTGTCCAATAAAATAATCCAACATTATTCATTTCAGTCAGTAAAAGATGAGTAACCGCACATGTCCTGATTCTCCCAAAGACACACTCGCTCCTCCACCACAACACGACTCCTGCATAACCATTACAACTGAACAAGCAGGTTCACACATAATTGAGCCAAGATTTGCAAATGTCTTTCATGTTTTTGGCAGCTACATCCTTTCCCTCTTCCTCTACACCTTCTCCTCCCTCGCTTGCCCCTTTTTCTCTCCAAAGAACAAACGAGGCCCCTCTCGTCCCGTTAAAAAATGAAACGTGCCCGCCGAGAGTTCACATCCCGCCGGATTTGACCCAGGTAAACAGCCGCGCAAACATGAATGCAATTATGTGTGGTGCAAAAGGGGAGCACCTCTATCTGGAAGGAGGGAGAGGGGGAGGAGAGAGAGAGAGAGAGGAAGTAAGAGGGAAGGAGAGAGAGAAGGAAAGAAGAGAGGAAGTGTGAGGGAGAGAGAGAGAAAGGGAGAGAGACAGAGAAGAGGAAGTGTGAGGTAAAGAGAAAAAAAAGAGAGAGAGGAAGTGCGTGAAAGGAGGAGAGAGATAGAGAAGAGGCTGAAGGAGAAGACGTGTGAGGGAGAGAGAGAGGAGAGGGATAGAGATAGGGGGTGTGAGAGAGGGAGAAAGAGAGATCAAGAGTTAGAAAGATAGAGAAAAGAGAAAGAAGAGAAGAGGAAAATAAGTGATTGAGAACAAGAGAAAGAGAGAAGAAGAAGAGAGGGAAAAGGAGAGGAAGTGTAAGGGGTAGAGAGGGAGTTAGAGAGAGAGAGAGAGAGAGAGAGAGAAGAGGAGAGGAGAGGACAAGGAAGTGAAGATTGTATGAGAAGGAGGGAGAGAGAGAAAGAGAGAAGAAGATGAGAGGTATGAGAAGAAGTGTATGAGAGAGCAAGGGAGAGAGAGAGAGGAGAAAGAGAGAGAAGAAGATGGGGGTATATGTGAGAGGGGAAGAAGGGAAAGGGAGAAGAGGGGAGGGGGAAAGGAAGTGTATGAGAGAGGGTGGAAGAAAGAGGGAGAAAGTGAGAGAAAATACAAAAAAACAAAGAAAAGACTTGATGAAAGAGATAAAAGATGAGGTGAGAAAAAGAGAGAGAGAAAGAAGTTTGAGAGAGAGATAAAGAAAAGAGAGCAAAAAAGAAAGAGAAGAGGGTGTAAGAGAATGCAAGACAAAAGAGATAAGGGGGAGAAAGAACAAAAGAGAGTGAAAGAGAAAAAGGAGGGAAGGTGAGAGAGAGAAGAGAATAGAAAAAATGAGAAGAGAATAAGTGAGAGAAAGAGAGAGGGGAGAGAAGTGAGAGAGAGAACAAGAGGAAAGGGAAAGAGACTGAGAGAGGGAGAGAGAAAGAAAAGATGAAAAGAGAGAGGAAATGTGTATGAGAGAGAAAGGAGAAAAGGGATGGTTGAAGAGAGAAAAAGGAAATTAAATGTGAGGTAAAAGAACGAAAAAAGGGAGAGAAAGAGAGAGAGAGAGAGCGAGAAAGAGAGAAGAATGAGAGTGGAGAGGAAGAGATAGTGATAGTGTGTGTGAGAGAGAGAGAGAGAGAGAGAGAGAGAATGCCCCAGTTCCAGCAGCAGAAGCATCACATGGCGGCGTCCATGACAGGTCCTTACACAAAGGCAGTCCCACCTGTTCACTTCAAACGTCCCACCTGCTCCGGAGCGCTTGTGAAGAGAGAGAGAGAGAGAGAGAGAGAGAGAGAGAGAGAGAGAGAGAGAGAGAAAGAGAGAGAGAGAGAGAGAGAGAGAGAGAGAGAGATGTCCAAGAACGAACAGAACGCACAATACCAGTCACAGTTTAAGCACTTGTCTTTGAGAAGTGTAACAGAGTGTGGACAGACAGAGGCCGACGTTTGTTCAACTAAAGAAACATCACACAGCACAAATCAAAGACAAAATGTTGCTAAGAATAAACTGAGAGTTACAATATGGACCAAAAGCACACGGCGTAAAAAATAAGAAATACCACAGGGTACAAGAACCAAAAGAATGAAAAAGTGAAAGAGAGAATGTTCCAGCCTGCACAGGGCAGAGGATACAACCAGGTCACTTAACAGGTCAGATCTGTGAAAAGGTGAGCTCAGACGGTGAAAATGTATTGTTTTCAAAGTACTTTTGATGCAGTATAATCTATATTTACTAAAGTATAACAGAAAAATATTAGTAACAAACGTTTTAATATGAGAATAAGGTGCTATGTTTTGGGTGTACTTCTTAATGTATAAACTGGGCTCTACAAATACTTTAAGCATGTATGATATATAAACCTTTGAGGTTATTGATTATGGCAGACAAACACACAGTTAAAGTGCCTTTGCAGTATTAACATTTTGCTAATTATTTTGCAAATTTCATCCAATATAAGCAATTTTTAGGATTGAAAATGTACTTCCTGTTTATAAATGAGGCCTTAACACTAGGCCAAAACTTTTCTAAAGTAGCAGGCTTTTTAGCATGAGGAGAAAAAAATACATTACAACACGCATACTTTGTAAAATTGATGTTAGCAGGGTCAAAAAACTGTTTCTTAAAAATAGTATAGAAATTGTATAGAAAATTAAAAATATCCTTGTCTCCCTAAAGTGATGTCATTAGAGGTCTGCAACCTGCGCCTCGAGAGTCACATGAGGCTCTTTCATCGGTGTGATTCTTTGAGATTTGATTGTGAATGAGGAACCAGACTAGAAAAAAGTTAAAGAACATTCATGATTAGCCTAAACAGTGTGTGTTTATTTTATATCAGCAGTTGTTTAGTGTAGTGCTACCAAACTTTTTTTGAGTCACACTCTATTCTCTGACATTTTCCACGGCACACAGAAAACAACATTATTTAATATTATTGCACTTTTTAATTTGGAAATAGTGATGGCTTGGTTTTCATTTGTAGTCAAAGGGGTTTTCTGGAACACCAAAATGGTAAATTATTTACTGAATCTGATTTCATAAAGTGAAATATTCAAAATGTTTTGTTTTTTTTTTTTGTTTTTTTTCCAAGGCACATCTTGTAGTATCTCAGAAAACACTGGTGTTCCTGAAAATCAGAATATACTGGTTATTTCATCATTTCTAAATGTATTGACGGCCGTAACAAGAGTTCAACGCGCAGGTGCATTAAATAATAAAAAGAAGTGCTTGCCATCAAAATATTTTTGTGAATTTTTAATGCTTCATCTTGTAAAACATTGAGTTAAGGTGTTTATCTGTCTCAACATTTTTTGGACTAAGTTCAATTGTGACTCTTTCTGACTTTGATTTTGGTTTGAACTGGGCAAATGTGACTTTTGTATTTCATGTAATTTTCAGCATATTTTTTAAACATTTACATTTTCAATTATTTCAATTTCCAACAACTAATAATCTTCAAAATAAGTTAAAATTTGAAAATACATCATACACACGTTGATGCTTCATTGTGGCAAGCCGAATGATTGTTTGTACATTATTCATGGTGTCAATCAGCATTTTGTCATGACAGCTTGATGGATTATCTCAGCAAAGGAGAAGTTCTCACTAACATTACATATTTCATATATTTGAGTTTAGCTCATAAAAAATGCAACAGACGTGTTACATTTTAATTTTTGCTCACTGTTTGTTTGTTTTTCAAATCCAGGGCCATTCTCTAACCTGAATAAATTGAGATGCTTCACGAACATGTTTGAAAGCCACAGTTATAGTCTGGAGAAAACCATGTTATGTCAGCGGCGATGCACAAAGTCTGTCCACTTGTCCACTTCACATCTCCATCTGCTCCGGGGCAAATATCTGTATAGAACAAGGACAGCACTTTAGAAAGAGACCCGTCCGCTGTGAAAAGCACCAGACGACATGGATCACTCTCTCACATTTGTACGGCAGGTGAGCGATCCGAGGCTTGCAGACGGAGAATCTCTGGCACAGCGCGGCCGGAGCTGGTTTGGAGATGCTTTATGACGCTGCCTGGCACTGAGGCTCTGATGGTAAAGAGTGAATGAGCCATGGAGTCACATCTCTGTACAAACTGGGAGCCATCAGTCAGCGCGCAGAAGGGAAATGTACACAGGCTTTGACAGGGAGAGAGAGGGAAGGGTGAAAGAAAAGAGAGAGAGAGAGAGGGAGGAGGGGGGGCAAAAGAGAAGGGGAGAGTGAGAGAGGGGGGTGAGAAGGAGGGAGGAAGAGTAGGAGAAAGAAAAACAAGAAGAGAGAAACAACAGAGAGTGTGAGAGAAGAGAAAGCGAGGGGGGGTAGGGAGTAGGGTAGGGAGGGAGAGAGAGTGAGTGAGAGAAAGAGAGAGAAGAAAGGGAGACAGGGAGGAAGAGAGAAAGAGGAGGTAACATGGAAGGAGAAAAGAAAGTGAAAGAGAGAGGAGAGAGGCAGGAAAATGGATAGAGAGAAAGAGTGAGAGTGAAAAAGCGACAAGGAGGGAGAGAAAGGGGGTGGAGAGAAAGAATAGAGAGGTGGAAGGAGTGAGAGAGACATGGAAAGAAAGAAAAGAAAGACATTGGAGGAGGGAGAGAGAAAGAGAAACATAGAGGGAGAGAGGGAGAAGGGGTGACACGGAAGGAGAGAGAGAGAGAGAAAGAGAGAGGCAGGGAGAGGGATAGAGAGAGGAGAAAGAGTGAGAGCGAGAGAGGGACAAGAAGGGCGAGAGGGGCAAGAAAGAGAGGGAAGGAGGGAGAGGAAGAGGGGAGAGAAAAGAAGGATGGAGAGACAAAGAAGAAAAGTGAAGAGAGAGACAGGGAGAAAAGAGGGGAGAGAGAGAGAAGGAGAGAGAAGAGAGGATGATAGAGAGAAAAAAAATGAGAGCGAAGGAGAGAGGGGGAAGAAACAGGAGAGAGAAAGAAAATGGGAGAGTGTGAGAGAGAGGAGAGCAAG
This sequence comes from Mugilogobius chulae, assembly GCA_038363315.1. Lineage (NCBI taxonomy): Eukaryota > Metazoa > Chordata > Actinopteri > Gobiiformes > Gobiidae > Mugilogobius > Mugilogobius chulae. The sequence continues at coordinate 23,566,248 of CM076415.1, forward strand.
ATGGAGAGAGAAAAGAAAAAGAAGAGAAAGAAAGAGTGAGAGGGAAGGAGAAATAGAAGAGAGGATGAGAGAGAGAAGAAAAGAGAGAAAGAAGAAGGGAGAGAGAGTGAGAGACATTGCGAGGGAGATGAGAGAGGATGAAAGAGAGAGAACTTTTATTCACCTGCAGTGCCTTGCCTCAACATAAACAACAGAGATATTCAATTTTTTTAACTTTTTTTAGTGATTACAATTTACAATTTACTGGAAGAGAAATATATTTTCCAACTGCAATAATTTACCTCAGAATTACAGTGCACATACTAGATTGAATTTCTCTCAAACAAATTAATCTACTGCCTATATGTCATCACTAGCTTCAATTGTTGTCCCACTCTGTTATATCTCCATCATAATTTCATCATTTCACCTGCACCGGTCTTTTGTGCACCTCTACAGCTGAAATTACACGCTACGCAGCAATCATCCATTCAAACACTGTCATTTCCTGGGCGTCATTGTCACATAATGGATACCGGCATTAGCATTATCTCCTTGTGTATAGCCCCGGCGTAGCTTACGGTAGTCGTTAGCATGCCGCACACTTCGCCTGCTATTTTCCCTTGTCCATATGTCAGTCATCAATCACTACTCGGGCTTATCATGTTCGCGACAGTCTGTCCAACTCCCCTGGTGTGTTCTCCGCTATCTGCACCCGGGCAATATCCACCGCATCCTTGTTTATGCAAATGCGAGGCGAGATAACGGATGAAATCTTTCTTCCCGTCTTTCAGCACCATGGATAGCTCCGACTATAACCGTGAATGCTGCTACTGCTGTTTTTTTTTTTTTTTTTGCAGTTTTTTTGCTGAGTGGCATTGGCTCATTTCAGCACCAAGGACAGCGCCCGGGCTCCACCAACGCATAATTTGTCTCCCGTCATGAAAATTTCAGTATGTCTCAAGGAGAAGAATACAAAAAAAAAGATACTGCAACATCAAAACAACAGTAGAGTCCTTATAGTAATCCGAAATGCATCCAAGCAAATTAGGCCTAATGTGGTGAGATGAGGCGGATGAAATGGCGAGGGAAAGAAGAAAGCTTTCTCCTCAGGTAAGTTTTAGCCATGGGAAACTAATGCACGGATAATGAAAGGAAAATAACACATGCGCGGATGTAGCAGGGAGAAAAGGGCTTCTATCTATGTAGTATCAAGAGGAATATGGTAAAATCACACACACCCAAATGTGCAGTTGGAGTGGAGTAGAATTAGTCGAACAAAGTACGTCTCCTGGTTCTTTTTTTGCTTTCATTTTCAACTAAATTGCAGTCATTATGAAAGAAAGCTGTTCGGAGTCTTGTAAAAATGATGTGTTGATACTTTGTGTGACGGCAGTTTGTGGAAGATTGAGGAGAATGCAAGAGGTAAAGCTAAAAAGAAGAGAGAGAGAGAGAGAGAGAGAGAGAGAGAGAGAGAGAGAGAGAGAGAGAGAGAGAGAGAGAGAGAGAGAGAGAGAAAGAGAGAGAGAGAGAGAGAGAGAGAGAGAGAGAGAGAGAGAGAGAGAGAGAAAGAGAGAGAGAGAGAGAGAGAGAGAGAGAGAGAGAGAGAGAAAGAGAGAGAAATCTGTATAGAATGATGCCGATGTTAGAGCTGCCATAAAAGGGGAAAGACTTTGACTTAGTTAGCCATAATAAGACTTGTACAGTTTAAGCCTTCTGCACACTACAGGACCTTTGGCCTGATTTTAAGCCTGATGTGCCCCTCTACAAGTTCAGGGATGCATGGGCAGAGTAAGAAGAGATTTTTTGTTGTTTTTCTGTGCGTCACTGCAACTCTGTTTAGACTATTTGTCAGGGCACAACATTGTGCGTTTCACTCGATGCACGAGCACAAGAACCTTTACAAGCATCTGGTGAATCTGCCTTGTGACGTCAGCTCTTAAAATGTCAAATAAAGAAGAAACATTGTCTCATCATCTGTAAATAAATGTAAGATTTTATGCACGTAGTCAAAGTGTGGGATTCTTCATCACTGTTGTTTTTTTTCACTTTTATACTTACGCACATGAAAGAAAACACTCTGCAGTGTTCTTTCTTTGCTGCGCTCCACCAGTCTATGTTGTCTCTGTTTTTCTGACACATGATGCGACTGTGAGACAAATAATCATTGTAAATGTCCTTATGTCTGTGGCCTGTTCTGCGTTTGACGCGTCTGAAAATCGCAAAAGATCTTAAACGTCTCTAGTGTGCAGCCAGCTTTATAGCCATGATACTGGCTTAGTCAGTTGTTAGCTAGGAGTTTGGAGCAGGGATATTCAACTTAATTTTCCCAAAGCCAGATTTGTATTATTTTTTTTTCGAAAGCCTTGGGGCTTGTGTTGAAAAGCGCTTGTTTACAGGTTAAAAGACTTTACAAAATTTTTTTACACAGAAAATCTTTTTCTCTTTGCACAGATATCTTGTTAAATGTATTTATTCAGGTGCAATGAGTCTGTAATGTCCTGATTATGTTTAATAATGTCCAGTTTGTTCACCCATCTCCACTAAGTTTGTCTATTGATGATGCTCTTTGCATATGGTCACTACAGCTCCTAAAAATCAAATTTGGCTTTAAAAGTTTTAATGAAGCACATGATTCAGTTTATCTTCACCAAATTCCAAATTCAAAAATCCCAAATCTCTTAATTGCCCAGTGTTCCTGTTTGCCAGTAGATAAAAATAGACTTGTATCAGGGTTCATACTCTACTGTCAACGTGAGCCGTGCCAGGACTTGCTCAGCCTGTAAGTGGCCGGCATATGGACCCACAACTGCTGCTTTCACGGGGAAATGGAAGGATTAATTGAAATTGAGCACAGATATGAGAATGGGCAAGCGAGTGTCTGTGTCAGGATTTCAAACAAAGGCAAACTAATGGAGAAAATAGCAATTACAGCTTGATGAATATGTGTTTACCTCTGGACGGATACCTGTGGATAATGATCAGGGAATAGCCCATTAGCCAGTACATGTAGCTAACGGTTTGTAATAGGCCTGTGATTGGATCAGGAATGAATGAACAAAAGCAGCTCACACGACAATGAAAACAGCAATGAAACAAGGAAGTTAAGACATGTTTTTGTACTTGTTTGGAATAAAGGTGATTCTTCTAGTGATTTAAGACACAATAGGCATACGTGGACTTTATTTATTTTACTTAATTTTTTTGTTTAGTTTGCTCTTTGTCTGCCTTTAAAATTGCTATGTTATTTGATTTATTCTACTTTTGTTCATAGATTTATATGGGTCATTGTTACTTGAAACTTCTTAGGCAACCAAATAAAAAATGGTTTTATACTTCATCAGTCCTTAAAATGTCTTTTACACAAGGCAAACATTACAGTCTTGGGTTGATTTTAGTATAAATTTTGAAAAAGAAAAAGTCAGATAGACAGTAGATAGTACGCAAAAAAAGGTGTGAAATCGTGCACATAATAAAGTGTTTTTGGCGCAGTGAACTTCACTTTATTTGCGCTGGCGACTGCATTTGCTTGTTTTTGCTGTAAAAGTCTTATCTTATCTGAAAAACACAAGGTTTTCAGACAAGAAGGAGCCAAGTCCTCGGACTGAGCTTGGGAAAACTGCCTTTAGTGTTTGTGCACCACGTGTTTGGAAACAACTGCAAGACTCTCCAGGCCTCACCTCACTGTCCACTATTGGTCAGCTTAAACATCTAAAATCACACCTAGTAGAACATTGCCATTGTTTTTAATGTATGTTTTGATATAATTTATTGTCTATGTTTGTATTTTGTCAGCTTTTATGTTATTTTTGTATTGCATTAAAGTGAACCCTGAATATAATCACATGTTTATCCTAAAACACTTATAATATCATCACTTGTATAAAAACAAGACAAATACCTTGGAAGTATTTGTAGTTTTATTAAAATAGTGTTTTAAAGAAATGACGTGGAGGCTGCCATTTTGCTGCGGTTATGACATAAAATGCTCTGTGGTTAGGGGCAGACTGAAAAGAATACTACCACCGTATTCCCTGCGTGTCGTAAAAGGCGACTAAAAGGGACGGGGCGAGAGGACTGGGAATCCTCTCCCCCGTAACAGTTTTCCCAAAAACAGACAGGGCAGAGCAGGGAAGGGGAGGTTGACTCCCCAAACCCTCAGGTTTGGGCCTTGAATGTGCGTGGGTGTAGTACGAATGAAAGTAAAAGAGATCTGATTGGAAGGATGTTTGAAAGAAGGAGAATGAGCGTGTTAGCACTGAGTGAGACAAAGATGAAAGGGAAGGGTGAGTGTGTGTTTGGAAGTGTGAGTGGGAGAATGTCTGGTGTAGAGAGTGGGAGAGCAAGAGAAGGTGTGGCTTTGTTGGTGAGTTGTGACTTGAGACAATGTGTGGCTGAATGGAAAGAGATTTCATCAAGGTTGATCTGATCGAGCAGAGCGGAAGGCGTTGGGATGGTTTGGCCATGTGGAGAGAATGGAAGGGAGCGATTGGTTAAAAAAGTGTATGAAGCTGATGGGCCAGGGGTGCGACTGAGAGGAAGACCACGGATGGGATGGATGGATGGTGTGAGAAGATGGTTGAATGCCAGAGGAATGACTGTTACACAAGGAAGAGAGGCTGCTAGAGATAGGGATGAATGGAGAGCGTTTGTGTATGCATAAAGAGGATGAAACCTGCTTGGAAGGGTTCGTGTATGAAGTGGCAGGGGTAAACCAGCTACTGCTGAGGCCCTGTTGCAGAGGTCTCATGTGCTGTGCTGTACAGCTGACCCCAGTGCAGTGCAGTGCGGAGAGTGAACCTTTCACCCAAGGAGGATTGGCACAAATGTGGAGCAACACGTACACATACTGTCAGCCTTTTTGTTTTGTTATAGTCTGTCTTTGTCTCTCGTTTTCTACCTCTGCGGGGGGATCTGTGTTTGTGCCTGTGTTTTTCCGTTTGTCTGCCTGTGTGGGGGAGGGCTTGGGAGGGTGTGGGAGGACCTGGGTGGGGTCATTGGGACCTTGTTGGGGGGGTCTGGGGGTACGGCTTGCTTGGAGTCTGGGGGTGGTCTGGGCTACCTTGTCGCTCCGGGTTTTTCCTTTTGGGTGTATCGCGGTGTCGGCTGTTGTGTTCCCCGGGGTCGGCTTTGACTTGGGTACCCTTCATGATTGTTATGTAACTGATTGGAAGCAATTGATTCAGACCTGGAAGCTCCCAGATTGTTTTAGATTGTTTTAATGCACCACTTTAGAATTAGGGAAAGTCAAACTCTCACTCAGGCTGGCAGGACAATGTCTGCCTTCTTTTAATGCAACTTAGACACAACGTAGCAGCAAACACACAGCACACAAGACAGGATAAGTATAGGGACTGAAACAATTTCGGAGCGAAGGAAAATAAATAAATATAATCAGAGAGGGGAGGGGTGCCTGAGGGGGGCCGGCCCTGGGGGGCACGTGCAGTTTGCCCTGTGGTATGGCTGGGAGGGAGTCTTGGGGGTGGATGGTGGTCCGGGTCGCTCTCTGGGTCTGGTGGTCGTCCCTTGTGGCTCCTCAGACATGTCCCTGGTGGCCTTCGTTTGGGTTCTCTCGCTGCCTTTTTGAGTTCTCTTGCTCATGGGCGGGCGGGTGGATGGATGCCGGTGCGAGTGTGGTCTCCTTAGCCGAGGTGGCAAATAATAAACAAAGACTAAACAGGATTCTGGAACAATGACATAATAAAAAGGCTGTACAACACAAACATACACAAAACACACAAGTCACACACACACTCATACACTCAGATCATGGGACCAGAGGGAGGAAGGGGGGAAAGAGAAGGGTGCCCTGTCTAGGCTACCCCATGTACATGGGACACAGCCTTGGTATATAGATAGATAGATGACATAAAATAGTGTTGTCAAGGTAACAGGTAACTAAGCAACATGAATTCCTCAGTTAAACCTTTTCAGTTTGAGTTGGAATTTAACCAAATATGTAGAGGAAGATAATGTGGAATCTAGTGAAACTTAAGATATTCGAGAGGAAGAGGCAAAAACTGGATTCTGTCAGTGGTGTTTTTGTGGCAACTGTTCACCTGATGAAATTGTGGGCGTAACCATGGAAACACTATTTTATGTCATCAACCAAAATGTATGGACAAAATGGCGGCTCCCAGTGACTTGGAAACAACATAAACAATGACAGTTTTATAAAAAAAATAGTGAGCAGTTATACATTTGTTTGCACTTTATTTTAGGAAGCATGAACAGTACTAGTGTTTTAGCCAAATTTGTCTTCATAACCAGGGTTCCCTTTAACTTGCTGCGTGTATTGATCAAGACTCCCTTTAAGAAAAGATATAGCATGGGACCTTCCAGGCTAAATAAAGGATAAACAAAAAAGAAAAAAATAATCAAATAAGAAGAACACACTGACAGGTTCTCCACCAGTCGTCCCACTGTGCCTTAGGTTCCAGTGTTCTTTCAAATCAAACAAGATCGGGCATTGACAAGCTGGTATGACCACTGGTATGACTTCAAAGTTGCAGCTACAACCTGTACTCTGTAAGTACAGAGTACAGATTGTACTCTACAAGAACCGACAATCTGTACTCTACAAGAACCGACACAAGGCAGCAGAGCCTGTCGCTGTGTGGCTGCTCTGATTGCTGTGTTAAAGCTCCTCATAACACGTTGGACACTTACAATCTGACAAACTTCGTAACAGTCCTGAAGAGGCAAATCAGGCTCCAAATCAGCCTCATAACCCTCTATTACGCCGAAGACCAGTCATCAAACCGGCACACTGAAAGTCTTGAGTCATCCGCAGCCCTAATAGGCCCTTTTGAATGTCAATGAAACTTGTGGAGCTACTACTGTATCTCCAACTCCGGCTCTAATCTGACCTGAATCTGTGAACAGTCCTCTGGCATCAAATCCCCAAAGTCTCTCCTCCTCACGCCGCAAATCGGAAAAGAAAAAAAAAAAAAGAAAGGATCCCTCGTCAGACCAGCTCAATAAAAATGTCTCCAATGACGACAAAAGAAAATCGCAGCCGCACAAGACAAATTGGCTGGGCTTTAAAAACACATCGCTCAATTCCTTCTTTCTCTCAACTTTTAACGACTTCCTACACCTTGCAGTTCTCCGCCGTCAAATGATTAATATGAGCGAAGAGGAGTGACTATTTGCATACAATAACTTCAGCGCGACGTGTCACAGAGGAGATAATAGAGACGGAAGCTAATGGATGTGCCTTTTGAACAAGATTTCCACTGTACAAGATAATGCAATGGAAATTACTCCTAAAGATTTATGTTTTTTCCACAAATGTAAAATAAATTGTTCTGGGAAATCGCTACAAAATAGGCTTTCATTCACTGTCTGCTGTGTGTTCCTCTGTTAGGCTGGAAATGGATGGAGCCAAAGGCAAAAATGTGGGATTTACACTGGTGCAGTTTACAGAGACAGATATATTTGACAGAAGTGATATTTAATTAGGGGAATAGGTTTTATAAATCTGATGTGAGCTTAACTCAAAGATGCTTATCGATACTGTAGAACAAAAACGTATTGTTAAAGATGAATTATGAAGCTTTCTGGTGGAGGATGAGCTACCTTCTTCTCTACATGGAAATGTTCTTCCTTTGCTTTGAAAGTTTTAAAGAATATCAATAACCAGCTCCCGGCATGAGGCCAAGATACAGGTCAGATGCTGATTGGCTGCAGTAAAGTTACTCATAACATGTTGAAATCTTAGGATTTGAGAAATATTTGAAACAGGCGTGTCAGACAGGGGAGTAAATGGTACTAGTTAGGGCCCAGGGCAGGAAAGGGCCCACAACAGCATGTCATTTTTACCTGTGAGGTAAATATTGTTCCTCTAAATGCATGTACTTGTGACATCAAAGCGCTCCATCACTCCTGTAAAATGTATCGAATAAACTTTGGCCAAAGCAAATTGCTGAATAAAGACGATAACTAAATGGCCAAACTAACAAATAAAATAGCTAGAGTTATAGACATATACAGACATTATAGGCAAGAGTGTTGAGAGAACACAAAATGATCAATTCAGTAAATAAATACTATAATACAGTTTTACGCTGAGTATTGTCAATATATCTGAACTTCTCAATCAAGAAACTTTATACTTTGTTGAAAATGCCACAAGGCGCACCATGTAACCCTGGATGTATCAGACTGCGGGGCGGGTTCGAATGGGACACATGCGGGTTTTTTGCAAAGTGCCTGTTACACCAGATGCTGTCAACGCTCGTATAATGAATTGAAAGCCGCACCAGACCGCTGCGGTCTCTGGGAAAAATAGACTTTATGCCGATTCTCACAGAACTCACAGTCTGTGTACATTCAGGGTAATTTTCTGGAGGTGAAAAGTTGTGAAAAGTTGTCTGCACAGTCTAGTGGAATTTGAACGTTAAAATTATTCTTTGGTATTCTGAAAGGGAATAAATACATTTTATGCCATACCACAACAAACTCAGCTAATGGACCCACTTGTCTATGGAAACAAACAAGAGCAGGCCCCCCTCCAGATCAAATAATACACTTAATAAGACCCTCAACATCCATCAGTGAGTCTGAGCTGCTTCCTTTCGGCTGGAGGTTTCAAATTTTCTCCGGAAGTTCAGATGTTCTACTGTCATATTTACCTTATTCTGCCCCGCCCACTTTTCTTGGTTGGACACTTCCTGTTTAGCTCTGTTAAGGTAACAAACATGCTGGTTCATCTTGTGAGGCAATCTCAAACAGATACAATGGCAGTTAAAATAATAAACACAGTGACTGAATTATTCAAGCTAAATGCAGCTAAACCACTGCTAAGAAAAGTGGGCGGGGCAGAATAAGGCGAAAACTGTATGAAAACAGCTAACTCAGCAGCTTGGATCTGGAGGTTTAAGATGAACAGGTGTTAAGATCTACATGCCTCTTTTAAAACAATTCGATTTTTCATTAGTTTCTCAGTTTATATTGTAGTCTCAGTAGTTAATTCCCTTGAGTTGTTTCCTACACTCATAAATCACAAATCCACCCACAGTCCTATCCTGTAATGAGCATTGACACATGTTTCCTCACTGAACTTAATTAGATTTAAATAAACTAATAACAAATCGAACACCTTTAATGGCGTACATTAGCACATCATCATCCTTATCACATTAAATGAGTCTATTTTGAATCTGTCTTTACCACATTTTATTTATGCTCCAGACAGCAGATGGTGTCTTCATATTTTACTCAGTGTTATAGCATCATATACAGCAGAGCCTTTAAGCAGAAGAGCTCATTCCCATTCAGAGTAATGGTCATAATGATGCTTTTATCCTCCTCACTTTGCAGTAAGAGCAGTCTGGAGTCGCACACCTGCACAACACGGACCAAGTGTGGATTCAAGATAGAAATACAGACGCTGCACTGGAGAAACAACAGGACTCAGCCGCTTGTCGTCAGGCAGATTTAAAGATTATTAATGATGTTTTTTAGTTGGTTTTGTTTTGTTTAATCCAATAATGAGTTTGAAATTAATTTACTTCTGGTAATAGTTTTAATGTATTGTATTTGTACAAAGATGTGACTATCAGAACCAGGTTGAAACAAACCTGGTCATTTTCTTGCATTTTCTTCCTCATGCTGTAAATAAGAGAAAAACCAATTGTGATTATAATTTTTCCCAGGTCGCCCTGCCCTATAATTATATGGCTATTGCTAACAGGGAAAGTAAGAATGTCATTGTATAGTAATATTTAACTATGTAAATTACAGTGTACACTTCTTTACATGTTATGTTTTTGTTATCACCTGTCTGTATGTCTGTCTGTGAGTAATAGGAGAATACACTTGATATTCTTGTCTCTACTTTTGGTATTTTTTGTAGATTATTTTATGAACAATACACCCATTAACTTAAGTGAAAAAATAATTATGTAGTTTAATCTTTTTCCAAAATGTTAAGGACCTGGACCCTTCCCTCCACCTGGATACCCAACCCATCTCCCTCTCCTGGACTGGCCTGTCCTCATCCTGTGGGATGAGTCATTTCCCTCTGCTAATGGACACTGGCTTTACAGACTGCAGTTAGATCCGCGTCTTCGTCACATTTACAATCTGTCCATCCATGGGAGTGGATCTCTCCTTCAATGTGGCTATCCACGAGGTTTTTTTAGTTTTTCCTTGCCGAGAAGGAGGGTCTAAAGACAGGGGATGCTTTGGGACAATAAATCATTGGCTTGTTTACTCATAATCTGCTGTGACATGCTTGATCAATCACTGTTTCTGAATGTTTCCTGTTTTATTGAATGTTTATTGTTTTATTTTGTATCATTGATGTTTGCTAAATTAACAATCTTGAGCAGTCCTCAGTGACGACTGTCGTTGTGATTTTGGGCTGTACAAAAACACATTGATTTGAGTAAGTCCTTTTGTATCTATAGATATATGTTTTCCTCTCTCTCTCTCATACAACCTTTATCCGCTCCAAGGACTGGTCTGGTCAAAGATCTATGAGTCACTCCGACATAGTGACCTCTCTCTCTTCCTGTGATTCCTTATATGGCGTGATTCTGATCATTTCCTGTGGGATGACGGTGTCTCAGCTGTTGCAGAGGGACAGGTCATGAGTCTGTCTAACCCTGTCGTCTCTGCGTCTCTGCTCTCTGTGCGCTGGAGGAGAAAATAGAAGCAAGACCACAGTCCAGACAGGCCTGGAGGTACAACGACAGTGACAATGCCAAAGCTGGAGATGGACGAAAACTACATGTGTTTGACTAAAAAGGAGGGGTTGAGGCAAGACAAAAAAAAAAAAAAAAAAAAATAGTATTAAACTACCTAATACAAAAAATTTTACTACTTGAAATCTGTTTTATTCCTTACATCATACACATTTCATCATCACACATTTTGTGATTTTGGAAGTTGGTTTAGATACATACAGAGACCCTGATTGGCTAATCCATCTGTCAATCTGCAACATGATGGCCCAGTGGTTAGCACTCTGGCCTCACAGGAAGGAGGGGCTTTATTTAAGTTTTTTTTTTTTTTTTGTATTTTGCATGTACATCAACAGGTTCATTAATTGTTGGTTTAAAATTACAATACTAAGTCCCACCTCTTTATAGTGATGTATTGAAGAATTGAAAATCCAAAACCGCCTCTTTTGCTTCTTTCCCTGACCCACTCCTCATAAAAAATCCCATCACGTGACCACATGTACTGTGTTTTGCTATGTGTTGTTGTGTTTTGTAAGTATGCTTTCCATTTCATGTTTGGAAGAGTGAGTGGCGGCGCGCAAACGTTGCACCGGCCCAGAGGCTCAGGCCAAACGCAATTTCACTGACAATAAATCTTTCTGTTCCATTCTGTTTTGCTCTGTTCAATTTAAAGTTGGAGTATTGTTTTGTTTTGTTTGTTTTACTTATAAACTAGTAAACTTTTTGCTTCCCTCTAAGAAGCATATGATAAATGCAGCACAAAATGAGACCACTACTATGTACTGCCTGGAGTGAATAACATTTTTTTTGTTTTTTTTTGTTATCAGGAGCTGAATGCAGTTCTCTGATTGGCTAATGGTCAGTGGTCCACTCCAGTTTACCTTTGTTGTTTGTAAAAAGAAGCTTACAAGCCATATTTGCAATCAAAAGTGAATACTTTACTTCAATAATAACCATGTGTCAAGGGATTTAATAAAGGAAGTTGTCTTATTTAAAACCTAAATAATGTTAATTCTGTAAAAAATCATCACCTTAAATCCATTTTTTTAAACAACTACACCAACTAAGAATTTTGTGATTTACCCAGAATCAAAAAGTGGGCAGAAATAAATGGTATGTGCGAACAGTACTTTTCTGAGCACTGGAGCATCAGCTCAATAACAAAACAAGATTGCACAAACATGGAGGAATCAATCACATCAAATACAACTTAGAAAAAACTAACAACGTTGTAACATGGCAAATAAAAAGTAGATTTTACAAACAGAAATACTAAAAATATACCAGGGCAGATTGAAAATTCAACTAAACCTCTAAATAACAACTTCTTGACTGAAAAGGGTCATCCAAACTTGACAAAAGGCAGACACTCGAGTTGGTTTCTAGCACTGTTAATGCCTCTCATCTTCAAAACTAACTCTTGAATGTTCATCTTTTGGGGCAGTCGATGTACTATTGGCCAAGTCTGATCTCTGCACACACTTCTCATCTTTTTATTTCAAATCTTTAAGCAGATACGCCTGACCATATTTGGCAGGAGCTGTAGAGGGAGATGTGTGCCAAGCCAGGGCCCATTGATTTGCCCTCTGAGTGTAAGTTAGCGGGAGTTAGACTATGTTTGGACTGATAAAAGACCCGGCACATTCAACTATGAGGATCCTTTTTATATTTTAGCTCGAGCTGGAGAAATTACGGAAGCGGGAGTCGGGTAATAACATACGTCAAGGCCATTTTCCGTGATTATCTGTGAGATTATGAGGAGGATTGGAGATATTGGCTTCAGTTCTTGTGGGATAATCAAGTTTGTTAAGGGTCCAAGAGTCGCTGGCAGCTTCTCCGCTTGGCCACTTCATTCTTATAGCAAACATGAAAAGAAACCGCGTTAATACACTTCCAACAGCTCTCAATAGACTTCAGTGGACGGAGGAATTATCTGCATGTTGAGCTGGATGGATAATTTATAGCCCTATGACGCAAACGTGAATATAGAGTTACGTATTTGTAAAGAGGGATTGGTTCTTGCACACTGCTGGTTAAATCTACAGCTTACATTCTACAGGCTAGTAATATTTAAAACAGATGGAGAGCAGCTAAACTGAATATTGTTTAATAATGCTAAATGTGAATGGGTTGCTAACAGAAACCACAAAAGTTTTTAAAATGCAGTATGTTATTTTGCATGTTAAGACTTTTTAAAGGAAAATATAACGTTACTAATTGGAAAAATCTAGCTCCTGCCCTTTCCATCTGGACTTATGGCATTCTACCATATTGATCAATTTCAATTTATGACTAAATTTATTCCCCTTTTTGGGAAACACAGACTTCACAAATAGAATTAAGCCATGATGGCTACAATTCTCATATGTATACAGTAGGATCAGTTATTGTGATGAAACCTACATTGAATCTTTGGACAGCTTTCCTGTATATTAGAAATCTTGCGCCTGCACATTACAGTTGTTGACAGAAAAAACATGCTCATAGTTGTGCTGTTGCAGCCAAATGATTGGCTGATAAACAGGGATGCACCGATTCAGCTTTTTCAGCTCCAGTGCGGTACTTTGGATTTATAGAAGATCTATTGTGATTGTTCTGTGTATTTAGGAAGAACCTATGGCATAAGTAGATCAACAGTTCACATTCTGTTCATTGCAAAACATAAAAATGAGTTAAAATGGCATAAAAATAGAACCAGGTCCATTGACTTCCTGTTCAAAACTGCAGAGCTGATAAACCCCGCCTCTTGCTTCTAAAATTTAATTTTAACAAGTCACAGAATTGAAAATTACAATTTATGGTTGTTGGAAATGACATAATTTTAGCCTTACATGTTTTACTCCCAATCACAAGTAAATACAGACAAGTGGGCGGGGATAGGTGGTAGGTGAAGACTGAGCCCTGGAGCCTCAGCTGCAGGACAATACAAGATGACTCAAACATGCAGGGAGCAATCCAAATATAACTAAACAAATGATAAGAGAACACTGTTGTAGCAGGTCTAAAAACTCAGAAAAGTAACTGTACATAATAGGTTTCCTTTAAGGATCTGCCGATAACTGATATCACTACTAGAACATGAGATGTTCTGGATCAACCAGTAATTTAGGCTCAGTGTGTCCAATTAAAGGTTCAACAATAAATAATCAAGCCGATACCAGATCTAGCAAAATTTCCTGGATCTGCACCTTTTCCCTTTTGCAAGTGAAAGTCTGATTTGACTCAGTTGGTTTATTATGTTTTGTAAACTAACATATTAAAGCTGTTAGATCTCAGAAGCTAAGACAGTCATGGCCTGGTCAGTGTTTGGATGGGAGATCGCTGAAATCTCAGGTGCCATAGTGAGACGACAAGAGTGAATTGTTGTGTCCTTGAGCATAACACTTATCCCATCTTGCCTGAGTGCTTGCATACGCTGGGTGAGTGGATCCTTGATGTAAAGCACTGTGAGAACCTTGGAAATGTGCAGTATAATATTTAGACCATATACTGTACCACTCATTACCATAAGCTTGTCTTTATGAATTCATCCAAGGTAAAGTATTGCAGTTCTTAATACTATTGAATCTTAGCCTTCTGTTTTACAATATAACTATGCTTTATTTTGTTGTTATTGTTTTTTTTATTATTTATTATGGGTAAATTATCATAATACAGAATATGGACATTGCACTATTTGTCCTGGTATCAGGCCCTGTGAATTGTAATAGTAGAGCAAAAGACATTCTATTGAAGCCCTAGCTTTCACTAAAACTGCAAGACAGATCACAACTGAACCAAAATTGCAATTGAATGGGTACAAGCATCAAGTCACAAAAGCTACAATTGTTTAAACCCTTTGACAAACAACAAATGGCTCCTGATTAACTTCTTTGGGGGTGCTATTGTCAGTTATCAATGCCCAGTGCTCACAATTATATTCTGTAATCAATCAATATAGTTAAATTGTACATCACTAGAGGGCCACTAACAAGCAATCAAAAGATCTGCGGCAAATTATGTCAATAAAACTATAAAATCAAGATCCAGACCAGTATAATGCATGAGCTTCATATTTATACTGACATTTATTTGTGATTTTTAAGATTTTAAGGTTGTGCCTCCAACCACAGTAAACACATGGTTGAACACAAGTGCAGAAAATACACAACTCTGAGTCCAACTTGGCAACTTGGCCTCTGAGGTCGTCGCTGATATAAAGAGCTTTTTTGGATGACAAATATTCTGACTTGGGTCAATAGCACAAGCAGCTGTGGCTGTGCTGTCTGACAGATGAACATGTCTTGCAAGAGTGCACATGCAAGCACCCACAGGTCCTATTAATTTGCATTGTAGGGCTGAAATTTAGGAGAAAAAAGGGTCTTACATTAGATTCAATCGAAGTAGTAGGTGCACTTTTAAGCCAGCCTGAGATCTTATCAAAAGAGGCGGGACTTTGTATCAACAAACAAGATCAAGCTCCTCTGATTGGACAAGGGTGTTTTATGGCATTTTTATCAGGTTTTTGATCACGTTTTGATCGGTTTTGATCAACTTTTACAACACACTTTGCGCATTTGTTTCCCTTATTGTTGGCAGTACGTTGCACTTATCGATTTAGTGATGGGCCACCCCTGAATGATCCTGAGTTGTTGTAAAACCCAGTAATACTTTATATCTCCACAACCATGTTCTAAGAGGTGAATGATTCTATGATTTGATTTTGAAGTCAAGAAAGTTCTAAAGAATGTGCACAGAATGTAATCACAAGTTACTTTATTGTAAAAAAAAATCTGGTAAAGCGACTTTGATTTAGCCTACATGAAAAACATTGGCATTCTTTATTGTTTGGATCCGCCTAACGACACTGCATCCAGAGATAAGAACAAATCAAGTTCAGCTCATGGAGAATGCCAAGTTTGCCAACCACACACATTCACGCCTGCGGTTTTATCTAACAGACTCCAAAGCAAGACAAAAGACAACAAAAGAGAGAAGCAGATAGGGTTTTATATAGAAAGCATAGGAGGTGGAGGTGTTCGGGGAATATCGAGGGTTACACTGTGTTCTGGATGTGCTATCAGAGACGAGAGCTGACTTCTCACTGTGCATACATAAAAAGATAAGACTCCTTTTAACACTGTGATCCTATAGAAGCTTTGTAACCAATATTCTTTAAAGTGAAACACGGAGAAATGAATGGGAGAGTCAAAGGGCAACTGTTCTGGAGAGATAAAAGAGTTTTGCCATTCTTTACAGTTAGATTAGCAGAAGATATTTGCAAGAAACTACAGAAGTGTCTTTGTTTAGCGGCACAGCAGTTGAGTGGTTGTGCATAAATTATAGTTTTAATTATGAGGACGACTTCGGCGCTTCACAAAAAGTATGTCTAGTAGTTACATGTTTGGTGCTAATGGAGTAATCAAGAAAGAGACTTTTTTGGGTAATATTTTTCTGCATTTTTTTCACTTCTCTGTGCCTATACACGTGTAATATAAATAGTGGTGTTCATAATGCATGTTACAGTGGATTAAATTTTCGTTTTGATCGTAATGCAAGAGTTGTTACTAATGTGAGTTCGTTGTCAACTTGGCACTTAAAACATAGCACTTTTTTTGTTTTGTTTTTTTGTTTATCAAAACCAGAAAAATTCACACATTCACAAAATAGAAACTTTGGTGCTAATGTGCAACATAGACTACTGAATGATAAATAAAATGATAAGATAAATCTATGTTAAAATGGCAGTGCAAATAGATAGACATGACTTTGACATGAAGTCACAGGTATAAAGAGACAATGTGAAAATGGGAAAACAGTTGGTATTGGTAACATATGGTAATCACATGTTTGTGTTTTGAAATTTTGGTTTCACCAAAGTCTGTTATCCAATTATTTTGACTCCAAAAAGATCCAGAAAATAAAATTGAGCCAAACCTCTAAAAGCTATAGAGGGATTATCGGTCAACGTCACTTTATGCTCCATGCAGAAAAACACGCTGTCCATCTGGTTAGCCGGGGAAACAAAACGTGACAGGAGCAGCTTTTTCGATCAGGTTTGAATGTCCGTCTCTTGAAACTTGAGACAGTGTTTTTCTCGCCATTTTTTCACTCACCTGAATGTAACTTTTAAGGGTTGAATTTCATTCACAAATGTTGAATTTGCAGCATATCTTTTGTTTTCAAACAGTAATAAACTCTTGTAGTTAACTGACAACAGCCCTGGCTCGTGTTATTTCTCCAGCTTGGTCAATGATAACTAAAAACATGTCCATTAATGCCTCCCCTGACCCAGAGATTCTGAATCTCAGTGGGACTTCCCTGGTTAAATAAAGGTCAATAAATGAGCAGCGTCTCTTTCTGCCTATCGTCATCAGCATATTATCTCCACCGTCTCATGGACAGTGGAGATGACATAACCTCACAATGCTGCTTTGTGCCACTTATTTATTAAACATGGAACTGTATTCAGAGATATACTGTATATGACTAATCTATACAAAAGAATGAATAATAATCAGACAGCAAGACATCGTTGCCAGATTAGGCAGCTTTAAAATCCCACCTTTTATCCCAAATTTTAGCTTGTAATGGCAACATTTATCAAGCTTGTTGTTAGTCAAAATATGTAATTCAAGTCTAGTTGGATGAAAATGCTTACTAAATTGTCATGTTTTTCTCACTGCTTCTCCAGTTAGAGGCCGGTGTATTGTGTTGTTCTTGTGCTGGTTCTTTGTTTAAACAATAGAGTGATATTAAAGAGTTGTTTTTGAGAACTGTTATTTTGGACTGGTTTTTAATTTTGTAACAACTTTGGGCTGTAAATGATCAGCACAATCTGGCAACACTGCAGTTAGTGTGCATGTTGAGATTTCACCTATAAACCAAAAACAATGCTGAATTTGGATCAAGCCTGAAGACTGTTGTAACACTTCAAACATAAACTGCTACTCACATTTTGTATAGATAGTAGACAAGGATAAATGATTCTGAACAGTTGCTTGCAATACTGACTCATAAAAAACGTGTTTGACATTTCAGTCCCAAGCTTTACAGACACAAAAAATAAACTGTAATACACTGGTTGTACTACTTTCACTATAGTCTATGAACCGTACAAGATCAAAAGACAGAACCAGCCTGAACATATCCACAAACTGTATTCTGTTATATTTTCTTTTCTTTCTGCGGCGTCTGGACTGTCCTGGGATCAGTGACCTTCCATGGCTGCGCCCACTAAGCCGCTCCAACTTATCAAACCGCACAAGGTTACACTGCCATCACCACACAAAGTCTCACGGCTAAGGGCTTTTTTTTTTTTTTTTTTAAACACTGTTCTGGAGTAAATGTAAGATCCACTGCAAAACTGTTGGATTCTTTTGTTCGCTCAAAGATGTTGTTGACATTCCAGTGTTTAGTTCATTCAGCTGTTAGTGAATATAGTTCGAATTGGAAAAGTGGTTGTGTACAGTATTTGTCCAACAATGCAAACAATGTCTGTTCGGTTCCAAATCAGAAAAAAATGCAAATGAATCAGCTGTTCCTCACGTGGACTCGAAGCCGCTTTAAGTTTCATTTTCACTTTTCGACACACGTGGCACTGTAACAAAGGAGTGACGTAAAATTTACTTTTAATTCTAAAACTTTTCCTCTCGTTACCTGGAGAAAAATGGGAAATAAGAAGGCTGGATGACATTTTTTTGTTGGACTTGTTTGGATGCATCATTTGGGATTCTGCTTTCAACTGCAGCAATGAGGAGGAGGATGTTACGGCAAAGTTTGGTTCATATCATCCATTTTAGTGACATTGTACAGGTCGCGATCATAAGCTCACGCACGACCTGTTTGGTAAAAGTAAGACGTGAGTTGCTGTGACATGGAGCATAGTTCGTAATGTTTGTCTGACGTCAGGTTTAGTACCTACTCGACTCACTTTGGCCCTGGGGTAAAGCAGATACTAAAAAAGTACCTCGTTTCGTTGATCATCCCCAAATCAGAGCAGAGTAGAGCCAAGCAGGTACTAATGGAAACGCCCTATAAGTGTTCCAATCGAAAACAATTTAACCACAACATTTGGGGTTCACCAGATGATGTAATTTCTTTATAAACAATACTCAAAAACAGTGTGTTGTATCAAATTTCAATCATATAACACAGCAAACTACTATTTAAACTTTTTTGAATGCGTTTATATCTTGGAATCATTACAAACATCTGTTTAATTTTGCTGTGGAAGTCACAAGATGTTTTTCAGTTGGAGGTCATAGCATTAACCCAGGGATCGCAGTTTAGTAAACATTTGAGAGTACTATTGGCTTTTGTTGGCATAGAGGTTAGCAGCATTAGCATAACAGTGCATTTGTAACTGCAGACATTCAATGGAGCACAAAGACAAGTTCACAAATCGCCTGAATGGAAAATAACATGAATATTCTGACACTGAATCATGAAACTATCCACATTACCGTTGTGAAAACCTATATATCTATTTTTCTGAAGATTCCAAGTACCAATTCTGATTAAGGTGGCTGCTCACTGTAAATTTACAAGTTGCTACAACTTTACAGATCAAATGGAACACACAACAAAACAGATACTTATTTTACTGCTTTGCCTTTTGAATCTACGTTAAACCCACTCTTAAAAAGTGTCACTTAGTTCCAGAAAAGTAAATTCCTGTCTTTTTACACGCACTGTCACTTAAGCTTGTTACTGCCCGTCCTCTCCCATTGTAAGTAAATTGCGCTTCGACTCTTTGCATGTCTGTGAGAGGCAATAATAACAACGTACAATGTGTTTATCTGGATGTAATAAAGCAGCCACAGGTTCCATCCACACAGCCGCGCAGTCGGAGGCAGAATTAAAATACTCTGGGCTGGTAATGAGCTATCTAAATTCACAGTTCATATGGCTTGGAATTGCGACAAAAGCAGGGCCGCACAAAGCATTGGAAGCAACTGTATAGGTCTTTTTCTCACCGCGCTGCCAGAAGATTTCCCCCTGACATGGTTTGAAGCAGCTCAAATCGTCGCAGCCACAGCGTGCGTCGGAAAAGGCAATAATTTCTTTGTAAACGGCGTCACCTCCCCGCGCTGTTTCTGCATACTTGTCAACATGTTGGCCGTACTCTATCCATCACAAACGCAAAAGGGAAAGTCAAGGCCGCCGCCGCCGCAAACTGTGATTACTGACAACTTGGAATTGCTGTAAGTAGAAGGAAGCACTGTAAAAACTAGACACATGTAAACAAATAAGTTATCTGGCATTGTGTGACTTCAAATATGTCTGATGTAGCACACTTTTGTAAAAAAAAGTCATACTCGAGATTGTATTACAAATAGGGCTGGGTGTTATGGAAAAAAAAACCTATATCCCGACAATAATTATCACAAAATACCACAATTATTATCGGAAAAGTTTGACAAATGTTTCTTTGCTTACTTTTTGACAACTTTATTTTGAAGTGAATGTAACTGAACTGTCACACATTGTGCAGAAGAGAAGAGATAATTCCTTTTCTATGTTTATAATTGTATTAAAACATGTTTTAAAACAATGGCCAACGTAAATAATTTCCAACTATGTAAATGTTGCAAAATCAAAGTAAATCTCAATTATAAAACAATTTGCTAATTTACACATCAGGTAAAGTCAGAATAAACAAAACAAAACAAAAAAATCTGTAGGCCTATAGTTTTTATTGAATTAATAGCTTATTTGCGCTAAATTTGGCGGGGACCATTTAACACCTGCAAGTTAGCGCTTTAGTTTCCTCTCGCCAACATCAGCCACACGGCAAAACAAACTACAGAGCGAAGTGATTAGGAGCACTAATGTCCTGTTCATGTCATCACTACATCGCTGGTGTTTAGCGGAGTGCTAAAGGGTCGGCTGGCAATGTGTAAGTGGAGACAGGCGGAGGGCTCCATGAGGCTCTGGCTGCAGACTTGTACTGAGAGCGCGCTGACAAACTGGTAGAGTGAATGTGGATATAGTGAGATGTGCGCAGGGCAAGAAGGGCTCGGTGGAACACTGGCAATCGAGACGGCGAGTGAAAAAGCAAACCGGCTGTCTCTGTTCACGGTAGGGATGGGACGATTCACTTAAGTCACGATTCGATTCAGTTTTCGATTTTGTAGCCACGATTTTCGATTTTGTTTGATTTTGATAGTTTATCTATATTAACTCTTTTTTTTTATCTTAAGACACAAAATAAACTATAATACATGACATTTAAAACTAAGCCTCTGTTGTTAGAGCTTAGAACTAATGTTTTTTTGTCAACATTCAAACAGTAAACTGTCAGATTTAGTGTCCATATTTAGAGTCGTTCACCCATCAGTTGTTAACACAACATGATAATGCACATTTCAGTCAGGTCTGGCACAAGTTCACACTTTGTTTTTTCAAACATTGAGACTATTCTTGTATTATTGTGTGTATTATACAAATACAGTGTGTGTTTAAGTCAGTGGCCGCATGAAAAAACTGATCGATTCTGGCCTTTCGATTTGATTTCTGCGAACTTCGACCGATTTTCGATGTTTTCGATCGATTTTCCATCCCTAGTTCACAGCTTCTCTGACTTCAGCATTCTCTTCATTCCCTATCTTCTGACGCACTCATAGACGTATGCGCTAGTGCGCAGAGCGAGAGAAAGAAAGGGCAACTCTGATGATGTACAAAGACTACTTTAACCATGGTTTTGTTGATATTACGCTATAGCATTGTTTGGCAAAGCATGTTTAATACCACACATATGACATAGGCCTATTTGCTGTTATATTTGATAGAATTAGATTACAGACAATAGAAAAGATAGAAGAGAAATGGCACGATAGACACTTTATATGTTTCATTATATTGCACAGCACTAATTGCAAAATGTGTATATATATCTTTCAGTTCTTTTTTCTTATTATCTATCTGTCCAAAAGTGACATTATATGGCAATTATCTAAAAACCTTGTCTTCCTCCCTCACAACTCAACTCAAAGCCAGTTATATTACAATTATTCTAAATTGCCTTTATTTCATATTATTTGATGCACATTATGATCCAGCCCAGACCTGCTTTACATCATGTATTGTAATGTAAAACAGCTACATTACAATATGACTGCAGAACACATTAACAACGCAGTTCATCGGGTGATCATAATGTAGCAAACAGCACCAGTTTTATCAGAGTGTGAATATATCAGCACAGACTCTGCATCAGAAACCATTTTACTGTAATGCAAATATCAATATTAATTACCATATGCAAATGTGTCGGGCAAAGCATTCATTTTAAGCAATTTCCTCATTGTTTTGTGTCAAACTCAGTCCACCAGCAGCAGATTGGACTCATCCATCTGTGTCAGCTGTTCTGTTTGTTCTTCAAAGCTCGGCCAAAACCTATTTATACATACATTTACTGATCCTGCTTTACTCATAAGGTGACAGCAGCATCATAACCCATCTCTGTAGTTTTCGTCCAGGCGGGTGAATTGTTTGCCAAGAATCAGGAGAAAACAACAGTGTCACAATCCCAGACACTTGATTCACTGTCACGGTGTGTTATCAAGAGCAAAAGTACTGAAAGTGGGCAGAGATTGGCAAAACGACAGCAGTTGTTCTTGTGTTATGGAGCTCAACAGTGACCGTTCACTCCTTGGTTCAAGACCTACAGGATCAAAAATATAAACCCCCATAGGAGTTTAAAAAAAAGAAATAAAAGTTTGAAAACGTCGTCGAGGCTAATCAGCTCTGTGGTGAGTCATGAGCACACGGGTAACACTTTATAATAACTACACCTTAACCAGCCTTTATAAACTCTTAATAAAGCATGAGTGAAGACTTATTTCATCATGAACAAATGACAAATTAATGAATGAAAAAGGTTTTGTAACTTCTTAATTACCCCAAGCCCTGCCCTTCTACCCTAAATCCTAACCATAGCTTCTTAAAAAAGTAGTTACTAAGCCTTAATAAACTTTTTCATTCATTAATTGATCATTTGTTTATGAGTAATTAAGTCTTTGTTCACGCTTTATTAATGCTTTATTTATGGCTAAATAAGCAACAACAGTGCTATCGCTCAGCTTTAGCACATGACTAGCTCACAACGTAATTTTAAACACTTTAATATTTATTTTATTATTTGAAATCCCTATTAGAGCTCATAATAGAGGTCTGTAATCTTTGGCTAAATGTCAGAGAAAGAAGAAAGTATGAAGTGGGTGAGGGTTAGCTCTAACATGTTACAAGAAGCCAAAAATCCTAACTCTAACCATAACCACAAATTTGTGACATTTTCTCTTGGTTGAACTGGTAAATCTTAACTTACTGCAACCCCCAGTACTAAAAGTAGTAACTTGAAGCCTAAATGTATTCGTTAAACCAAAATTTGGGGATATTTTATGTTTTAGCTTTTCATAGCAAAACAAAAAAGGCATGAAAGTGACATTTTGTTGTCTCCCTTTCTCTTTCTTTCTCCCTCTATCGGTTTTCCCCCTCCCTCTATGTTATTCTCTATCTTCCTTCATCCCTCTATCTACTCTTTCTCTCCCTGTCTTTCCTCTCTCTCTCCATCTATCTCTGTCTCTTTCTCCCTTCTCCTTCTCTTCTTCCTTCTCTCTGTTTCTCTCTCTCTCCTCATTCTTTCTCCCTACCTCTATCTGTTTTTCTCTCCCTCTCTTTGTCTCTTTCCCTCCCTCTCTTATCCCTTGCTCTTTCCTCCCTCTCTCTCTCTCTCTCCATCTATCTCTGTCTCTCCTCTCTCTTTCTCTCTCTCCTTATTATATATCTCTCTTTTCTCTTCTTCCTTTTCTCCCTGTTTCTCTCTCTCCTCACTCTTTCTCCCTACCTCTATCTGTTTTTCTTTCTCCCTCTCTTTATCTCTCTTTCCCTACCTCTCTACCCCCCACTCTGTCCTCTCTCTCTCCCTCCATCTATGGCTCTCTCTCTCTCTCTCTCTTGGTCTCTTTCCTCTCTCTATGTCTCTCCTCTCTCTCTTCATCTGCCTTCTCCATTTCTGTTTTTCTCTCTCCGCCTCCTTCTCTCTGTTTCTATGTTTTTCTCTTACTCTCTCTCCCTCCTCTCTCTACTCTTTCTGTCTCTCTCTTCTCTCTCTCCCTCTTTGCCTCTCTCTACACCCTTCCCTCTCTCTGTTTATCTCTCTCTCTCATGCATGTCCCTTATAATTCAAAAATCCAAGCTGAAAATTGTTGACTCTCAAGTTCTATCAACACATAAGTTAATTTCCCTTATTGGCTTCATGACTTTTACAGAGTAAGAACACAAGTCTATTATACTCCCACACACTTAAATTGTCAGCACACTTAAATGATTTCTTGGAGTTGCGTTATTGTATCTGGGGTTGTACAGAGCTCCGGACACACACCGAGAAGCAGAGTGAGAGCGAACGCATGACTCAAGGGTAACGGTGATTAAAGGAAGTCGCACGTCCACCTCTTATCCCTTGAATGAAACAGAGGCTAAACCCGAAACGACAGCAGCAGCAGCAGAAGAAGCAGAAGCAGTTCAAAGTTATCTCCAGAGCAGCCCGGCGTTCCTGGCTCCCTCACAGACCCTCAGCTGCACACACATTCAGCTGTCAGTCCAAGTCCAAGAGAGGCTTTCACACTCCGGTTCATCGAGGCAGAGGTGACGCGAGGTCAGGTTCACTAAGGATACCGCAATAGGGCTGAGCGAAAACTGAACGAAGCTGTTTTAATAGCTTTTATTACTGTTCTGAGTCATTAAAAAAAAGATTGATTTTAGTGCAAGCTAGAGCAAGTTAACAAGCTCCAGACTTTTGATAGTTTTGATCATTTTCAATAACAATCTCAGGTTTTACAAAAAAATTTAAAGTTTGGGTAATCCTCTTTAGTTGTTGCATTTAAAGGTGTTCTATTATGTAAAACCTAATTTGTTCTGCCATTAACTTGTCCACGCTTTAACTTGAATGCAGTGGAGTATGGGATTATTGCAGTTATTTAAAGCAGAACTAAATAAGATTTTTACCCTGTTAAATGTCTTTGTATGTCTTTGTGATGATGGTTACATGTACTGTATATTTTGGGGCATTTGAAGCATGTGTCGGCTCTCTCTGCTACCTCCTACGCCAAATACGGCAACTGAAGCTTCTACTTCTGACCCTATCCTGGCCCGAATTGCTCTCCTGAGAAACTCTGGCTCTTTGATTTTTTATTTAGCATTGTAAAATGTGTTTTGCTGCCCTTTTTCAATGCTAGGTTCACAAAAATGAGAAAAGAGAATGAGAAAAAACTGTATATAATAATAATATTAAGCGTTAAGAAGAGCTTATTAGATTTGATCCTCATCAGAAAGAACTGGGCTGTTGCTGTTAACAACAAGAAGAAGTTGTTTTTACTATGGACAGCCGTTTGGAGTAAGGGAATTATTTTGGTGAAGAATTGAGATCTGAGCAGAGTTTATCTGAGTGGTGAGTGTTGAAAACGTTGCTTTAATTTTAACTGTATTTAGCTCACTGTGGCTAGAAATTAGTGGTTAGCTCAAGATGCTATCACAACAACATGGCTCAGCTCATTCTCTGTAAAGTGACTATGTGTGTCTATGGTGATGATTACTGGACATACATTGACATGTAAATTAGTCATGAAAAGAGGTGTTAATAGATTGCATTTGCACATATTAATGCATATTAATAAGGCTAACCACACTTTTAGCCTTTTGAATTCACTTTAGTAGAACAAGTCTATCTTTTCTAATTATGTTGGTTATCTGCACCTCGTGCCTCCTATGTTGGTATAGGTTCCCAAAAATTATAAACCTTCAACTAAATAATTGACGATTCAACAGACAGAACCTCGATCTGCCCTGCCTCCAGCTGCAGTAGTCCTGATCAAGCTTAGCCTAACACGAACTGAAGATGGGTCCCTCGAGGTCCTGAGGAGACGCTCCAGAGGCATTCAAGGGTCAAATGCAACACATTTCCTACAAGAAGATAAAGTGTGCATAAGTGTAGTAAACTTGAACTCCATTAACCTTGAAGCTTAGGAGAAAAAGCAGCAAAACACATGATATTTTTTTTCCTTGCTTGACCGTATTTCTAAAAAACAACAGACTTTTTTCTTTCTTTCTTTACTTTGCAATTAACTAAATACGATGTATAACTTGGCAGCCCGTATCACTAGACTGACTGATTCCTCACGGGAGAAAGCAGCAACATCTCATCTAAAATCCATGCATATTTTAAGCCAAACACACTAAATATTCTCTCTCTTTTTTTTTTTTTTTGGTTTGTATAATTAATAAACCACTATTAACACCCCCAGTGAACGCAGCCGGCCCTCTGATGTCCCCACAATCTGTCCAAAGCGACTGGGACTTGATCCATGCAAAGGCGGCGCAGGGTCAGAGCAGAGAAGCATATCCTGGAGACAGCACTTATTTTCTCTGGATTTAACTGCAGAGTACAGTGGCCCGAGGGAATCAATTAGAACCACGGTGAGCCGGCTTTTTCCACCACCATTGACTTGGCAGTAATTTGTTTACTTCCCGAGCTAAGCAATGGATCGTACAAAAAAAAAAAAAAAATCTCTCTGACAATGCAACTGTGCTCCTGTTTGAGAAATTAACCTATGACACTGCGAAATAGTCTGTAATGTTTAATTAGGTGACTTAATGTTGTCAAAGTGTAGCTCAAGGACGAATGGTGTGTGGGTTTATTGCGGCGATAGAAAAGGGTTTTGTACAGAATGGCTTAAAGGAACCGAATGTGAGATTTAGTTTTAAAGACATGACCAATATATGTCACAGATACAAGGTAAACATGTTCCAATAGAGTCTTATTTTTTATGGAAAGTCATTGTACATCGGAGTTGTTCATAATAAAAATAAATAAATAAATGGACAAGATGTCTTTGGACAAATTTCCAGCACTACAATTTATATCCTCATCAAAAAGACTTAAGAACATCGTTTCAGGTAGAAAAAGGTAATTACTTCAACTGTGTGTGATTCTAATGTCTGTGGTAAATGTGAGAGAAGCTAAAGTCTTTCCGTTTATCTGCTTTTCTGCCACTGTTTACCTGCTTTTTTGCTTATACATGTCAGTTACAAACCCATTGTTCTGCAGAGTTGTTGTGAGTTGATTTTTTTCCCCTAACATATACTGTAGCTTCTTTTCCCTATTTTAACCTAATTTTAGCTTACAAAGGAAAATGTCATTTGTCTCCATCGACTCCCATGCATTTCTTGCCACTCAAACTTCACATTTAGAATGCTGGGATGTCTAACCTCTATAACCACTGCCCAATGAATGAATGAATGAATCTGGAACATGTTTGAGTTTGAAGTGATGTTGCACAATGATAGACTCATGCCCTTGTTTCCACAAAGTTCTTATCAATCTCTACTTAGTGATTGAAACTAACTTCTTATGGTGAACTATGACAGAAGATCATCTGTCTAATTTTCAATACTGTCCATTTCACTCTCTGGCAACACATCCACCTGTGATTGCAATACCTTTTTAAAACCACAAGTTATACGTCTTAAGCACAGTGATGCACAGTCGGTCGATCTCGGAGGCTGTGGAAGTCAATGTCAAAGCCTCGTCATAATATGATCTTTAATTGTGAGTTACAAGCGCGAGCAACAACTGCTAGCTACAAACTAAGACAATAAAAAATGACTCAAACATGAATCAATCCGTATTCAACTTTGAGTAAAGCAATGATGAGAGAACACCGCTATACCATAGTTAAAAAGTCAGATGAGTGTGTTTTATATTCTCTTTAAGATCTGATTTGACCTAAAAAGTGCAATCCACAAGTAGTAGTGAACGTAATATTATTTGTGTGTAAAAAAGCAACATAAATCCACAATTCAATTCAAGTTGCTAACTCAGTCTTTTCTTTCTTATCTCGTCAAATCCCTTATCATCCGAAGAAATAATTGGTCTATTAATACAAATTATTTAAAAATGTCATTTCTATAAATATATTGAAAACAGGATGTGCTGTTTTCCATACAGGTGTTAAAATGACCTGTAAAAGATGTGATTGTGCACCACTCGATAGATTCAATCTTGAGCTATAGACAAAATGAAATTCACTGTATTAATTTCTATATAATATAATGACATCCTCTGTCTGCTTTATGAGAGCGTGCTTCAGTCTTTATTGCTGTAGAATCCCACTGAAGCACAAGTGCGAGTAACGCACAGGGCAGAGCTCATAGGCCCGGGTCAAGGCTTATAGCAGTGATTAGCATATGTTAGCATGGATATTACAGCAGCAGTGGGCAGTGTCAGACACTGGAGGAGGAAGAGAAAAGACTCGAGTTGTAAAGTATAATAATCTACAAAGACATTTAAAGATACTAAGAAAACAAAACAAAAAAGCATAAGCAGATGTTGCATAAGCAGAAGTGCATTGCTCAGTGAGGGAGCAGATCATTAATAAAACAAAAGAAGCTAAGCACAAGTCTTGGTATGTTTTCATGAGTACATAATGTTTAATAATGTCTTTTGAAGGATTATTTGGATGGCAAACATTATATGTTCCACTCACATGAGAACTCTATTGCATATTCTATTTAATATTGATGGAACTAAATTAATGTTTTAATGCAGTTTATGCTGTAATACAAAATGTTAAAGGGGCTAAGCTCTAAATTTGTAAAATTAACTTTCA
This sequence comes from Mugilogobius chulae, assembly GCA_038363315.1. Classification (NCBI taxonomy): domain Eukaryota; kingdom Metazoa; phylum Chordata; class Actinopteri; order Gobiiformes; family Gobiidae; genus Mugilogobius; species Mugilogobius chulae. Next base: position 23,594,566 of record CM076415.1, read on the forward strand.
GATATTTTGTGGCAAATTCATTTTTATGTGAACGGTGTTCTGTCAAGCTACATCAATATGTGCATCCTCTTGTTTAAAGTTCAGGACTTTGGCAAAACCTCTAACAAGCCCCAATCTTAAACTTACCTATAGAATTGAGCCTAAACTTTGTCAAATTGTTAACAATTTCTTATGGTAAGGTTGATAAAAGTCAGTGAAAGATCGACAATCTCTATACCACACTAACCTATTTTTCCAAGAACACCTGACAAATACTGTTTACAATTTAAATTGTAAGCTGTTTTAGAACTTTTAAAACACAGACAAATGCTGGATGCATGTCCAAGACTGTTATTTAAGCAAACATCTATGTTTGGTCAATAACAAACAGCAATACAGAAAATCAGAAACAGCATTGGTCAAGCATGTGGAAGCTTCTTTATAACTTTATAAGTGAGAACAATCTCTGGACAGAGCAAAGTCAGAATTTAATTTCTTTTTTTTTGTAGGTTTAGAGTCCAACATTATTTTTATTTGAAGGTCAATGTGAAGGTACACTACAAAATGGCTGCACCAGTATCATGCTAACTGATCCTGGTTTGTCCCCAAAAGAGTTATTTACCTGTAAATAAAAAAGTTTACCATTGTTTTATTATGTTCAACATGTATATCACATACTACAAAATGAACACAGAACAACAGTCCTTACAGTCTGAGTATGTATGTTGTGTTGTATGCATGTTATGATCAACACAAACTCATCCACCTTATTCCAAAACGCTGCGTAACTGTATATACTGTATGAACACATCTCGCCCGCCTGCCTCGGATGACACTACTTCCTCCGTCTGTGTGTGTGCGGCTGCCAGACCAGACTGACAGGTGTCGCCTTGTTATTCGGCTGTGAAAGAGAAGATTACGTGTGTGACTGTCTGCTGGGAGTTGATTAGTGAGAACCTGTTGCCATATTTACCTGCTCTACCCACGGCACATGCCACAGAAACGCTGGAGGATAAGTCCCATGCAGCAGCAGCGCTAACAGAGAGACCTAAAATTAGCCCCAGAGTGAGCTCGTGACAGATGCAGGCAACACATTGGAGACGTGTGGATATTATTAACACTTATAGGTGGATGCATAGGGGACAGGAAGTGATAAAATTAGGAACTGACATGATAAGTTGATGAGTTAAGAGGGATAAATGTCGAAGTTCTAATATGAAATAAACTATCTTGTCGGGCTGGTGAAAATATTAAGACTGCAATCACAATACACACAGAACCAGACTCAGCTCAATTGGGAACCAAAGTTGCCACGTTGTCACTTTCTCTAAACTGGCTTGGTTTGTGTTTACAATACACTTTTTGCCAATCAAACCAGCACAGTACAGACCAATCTGCTCCTCGCATGAAGAGGCGCTGTGGCACAGAAACACATTACGCAAACAGCAAAGAAGACACCCGGTCAGTTTAAATAAAGCCAAAATGTTAAATGTTAAAACTGCTCCACTCAGCTGTTATGATTCATCTAAACACCTGGCGCCTCAACCTCCGACCAACACCAAGCGTTCCCTAACCTGCTTGTTATTGGTGAAAAACCTGGAGGAAACTACCCAGACACGGGGAGAAACATGGAAACTCCACACAGAAAGATCCAAGTCACGCGGGAGTCGAAACTGTGACCTTCTTGTTGTTTCCACTCTGCCACCGTGCCGACATTTGTGAATGAACAAAAACACAACTTTGGGTTTTTGATGAGCTAACATGGCTAAAACTCACAGGAGTCAAATTGCATAATATATGACTTTTCATAACTTCTAAATTTAGAGTATTTTATGTAGATGTAAGAGCTGCTACGATTATTTTGGTTAAATCACAACTATGGCTGGTCGATAGTGACAAAAATGTATCCAAATCATTTTTTGGCATCTCGATTACAATGTGCAGACGATATTATCTCAAACCAACTGGAAAGTCAGAAAAATTTGGCTGTAGACATTTTTGGTCGACTTAAGAAATCTGCTATCAGTCAATTAGTCGACTAAAAGGTTCCCCTTTCTCAAGACTATGAGTGTCACAATGTTCTGACCGAATAATTGAACCAAACTGACCTCACAAGACCACAAACTCAGAGGTTTGCATGTGATACTACCATTCATAAAATAAAAACAATAGAGCTAAATGAGATATTCATGTACAAAAAATCTGAATAAATTTGCAATGTGCTTTCTAACTAATAAAACATTTGGTAACTAAGACCCCAATGGCAGAGAGAATAGCTCTCTAGTTTTACATCAAGAAGGTTCTCGCACGGCGTGGCGTTTGCATGTACCTCCCCGTGTCTGGGTGGTTTCCTCCAGGAACGCCGGTTTCCCCACCAACCAATAATAACATGCAGGTTAGGAAACACTTGGTGGTAGTCGGAGGTAGAGGCACCAGGTGTTTAGGCGAATCGCCTCTGCTGAGCTGCCCTAGGGCTGCTTACTATTACTGAGTGGTGAAGGGAGAGGTACAATGTTGTAACTTTCTTCATTTGAACCCTTGTAACTATTTTTGAAGCATTTGTTTACTACAGTATAAACTTTCCATTTTTGCATAATTTCAAAACAACTATCACAAAAGGCTTAAAAAATGTTATATATAGCCCAGCTTTAACCACAACACAAATGTAAATCTGGAAACCAAGAATATTGTCTGTCGGCACAATTTTGTCCCAACTTTAAGTATATCTTAATAAAATCTGACACACAACAAATCCGATTCTTTCCTGTAGGCCTATAAAGTTGACGTAACATCAGAATCCAAGTTTTAGAGTCGGAAAAGATGCACAAAGTTTCACATCGGCCAAAGACTGCAGCAGCTTATTCCCCTGAACCGCTCTCATTTAAAATATCTGACCTTTAGCTGAGACTGACTGAGGCATTTGTTTGGTTTGTTATTCACAGCCCATTAAGACACTATTATCCATCCAAGTTCAACTCAAATGACTTTCCACTAATCCCGCACAACAAGTACACAAAAAACATGACACGGTGCAATTACAAAGAAAAATACTTGTTATTTTCTTAACGGGAAAAAAGACAAAATCTAGAATAAACCAAGATTCAATAAAGCATAAGTTTAAAGATACTACAACTGTTTCTACAAATGCACTTTTAAATGTTAAACTAGGTTAATATAGGTCTGTTGTTGCTTATTTTCAGAAATAGAGACTTTAACCTTGCACTTAACTTTTGCACAAAACAAGCCAGCAAACAAAATTACAATAAGAACTTCCGAAACATAGCATGGATTAGAAAATAAGGCACAATTTTCAAGCCACACACAAGAAAACATTGCCTTTTAAAATTTGCCTGAAATTAGACATTTTAGTAAACAAAATGTGAATACTGGGGGCAAATTATGTCCATTCCGCATCTGGCTGTAAAAACTGGCACTAGTAACTGTTTTGTTGCCTTTTTTTGGCACAGCACTATGATCAGGACACTCCAAAACTGCTAATGCTAAATGACATCCATGTGTTAACTCAAATTTTTCGAGGGCAAACTATATTCTCTGGCACAGCTGGAAAGTCAAGTTTCTAAGTAATTATAAACGCAAAATAAAAAGTTCAAACAAACATCTAAATCTCACATTTTCGGAAGTAAAACTGAAATGAAAAGCCTCAAATTGGACTATTTTCTAAGCACAGTCAGAACAATCTTTAGACACATTACAGCTGAAGTAAAAGATTTCATAAAAAGAGCATAAACTGGAGTTAAAATCTTCTAAAACATGCCTGTACAAGCAAACAACACAAACTAATAATGTGGCACTTGGTGATGCCACAAGGGACGACTACAGACAACACACTTGATATTCCATTTTTGCACAACTATCATGATTTTATCGAACATTCAATATATTGCCCAGCTCTAACCATAACACAAAAGCTTGTCTGTTTACATAATTTTGTCACAACTTTAATCTTAAAAATAGACCTTTTAGTAAACAACATGTGAATATATTGGGGCATATGTCAGTGCCACATCTGGCTGTAAAAACTGGCACTAGTAACTGTTTTGTTGCCTTTTTTTGGCACAGCACTATGATCAGGAAACTCAAAAAATCCAAAGTGCTAAATAACATCTATGTGTTAAGTCAATTAGCCAACTTTAGCTTTCAAACAGACATTTTAATCTCACATTTTGGGCAGTAAAGATGAAATGAAAACCCTCAAATTGGATTATTTTCTAAACACAGTCAGAGCAATCTTTAGATAGAACAGAAAAATTACAGCTGAAGTAAAAGAATTCATGAAAACAGCATAAACATTAGTTAAAATCTTCTAAAACATGCCTGTACAAGCAAAACAGTCTATATACTAACTAATCATTCTCCATGTGGAGTTTGGTGACGCCACATGGGACGACCAGCCAAAATGTGACAAGACCGCATGTTTTTGGTCCATACACATCGCCATAATCTCTAATATAGACAAATAGGAAAAGCTTACGCATACAGTTATCATCACAAGTGTCCACCGCGCGCATTCAACTCCAAAGCAGCGAGAAAACAGCCTTTACATCCATCTCTATTCCATCTAAAACCAACAGAGCATGTTCAACCAAGCCGTTCAGCAACAACCAGCGTTTGCAACATGGCATTTCTCCTCCAAAAAAAAAAAACACCTGCGTTTGGTCCGCGCAAAACAAACCACCAAGTTGCCCTTCATCCCAAACCGTGTGCACATACCTTTGGTGCGGGCAGAGCTCAATCCCAGCGCCACAACTGCGGCCAGCAAGCCGGCAATCCTCATCATCTTCTCCGCGGGAATCAACGAAGAACAAACGTACGATCTCTCCCTTTTTTTGGATACTTCTAGCTCCTCTTCTGTCCGCTTCCCTCTCCAAATGCGTCCTCAAATGCGCGGTTGAGTCCTTCTCCGCGTATCGACCCCCCCAAAAAACAGTTGAGATGAAAGCAGCGCAGACCGTCTCGTAACGCGTGGATGCGAGAATGGATCTGTGGAAAGCCAAAGTAAAGTGAGCTGTGCCAGGATGGGACCAGAGAAAAAGCAGGAGCAGTGAGTGAGAGCGCGCGCCCCGGGACCAGACCACGTCACGTAAGAGGGAGGAGAGAGAGAGAGATCCAAACGATGCTTTTACCTCTCTCCGCTACCTTTCTCTCTCTCACTCTCTCCGCCCTCCTCTCAGTCTCTCTCCTCTTCTTCTATCTCCTCCCATCGCAGCAGATCTCCGGAGCATCCCAGCCCACTCCAGCTCAGAGCGAGGCTGCCCGCGCGCAGAAAACATCCACAGAAAAGATCTAAAAAGACTGCGTGTGCTCCTACTGCTGCTGTAGCGTTTTGAATCTAACAAACTGATAAAAATGCAGAGAGGAATAGCGATGCAGTGGGTTATTTTTTCTTGTCTTGTTTGATACGGACAGGACTGACAAGTTGTTCTGAACGTTCAAGCTAGAATTTTGAAGGTTCAGCTTTTTTATAAAACGACAAATTGCTGCTCTTTGGTTTTATTAAATTACTTTATTGATAAGAATTTCCAACATAATAGATCATTCAGGTAGGGGAAGTTATTATGATTAAGTGGACTGTGCTTCTTAAAGATGCTTTGGTTATAAGCTATTTTATTACAATCAAACTGGTAAAGAGTATTAGTGTAGCTGTAGTATTAATACAATTATACCAACAGTTTTGTACTGGCTGCAAAGGAAATTACACAGATAAAGAGGTGAGCATGCAGTTGTAAAGAAAGCCTTTTGACAGAAGAAAAGCAAAGGACTCAGTCTGGCAGAAATTGATGAACTTAAACAGTAGAGAAAATCTCAGAGCCGTATATTATATTTCATGTCTATTTGAAAAGCAAGGCACTTCAAACTGCTTTACATAAGAGCAAAAGCTGCATCATTGCAACACAAAGAAAATATGCGCAACATGCTTTGTGAAATAAACTGTAAAATAAAGAGTTGAGTGACTGTGTAGAACTGCATGGGGTCCTTATATTTGTTATAGTCTGTCAGAGCACAGAACAGTTTCACAAGAAAGCTCTGGAAAACTGTTATAAATCAGCTGAATAAAATACATATTGCATGTTTGTTCTGACTTTGGCTCCATCAGGAGTCTGAAGACCAAATAGTGTGAATTTTGTATAGTTTAAAGGAAACCTGTTGTGTTGTGACCATGTAATAACAAAAATGACATACTGAGTAGATCAGTAATTTACATTGTGTAGAACTCAAATCAGAGAGACTATTTAAATGTGGGACAATGGCAGTGCCACTGAGACACAAACGACAGAGCGTGAGTGGCCAAAGTGTCTAAACTAGCCATGGTAATGGACTCATGCAGGAGAGGAGTGTCTTCTTCTTCTTGTAGATTTTCGGCAGGCTGCGCGCCGGCAGGCGCATTACTGCCTTTCACTGGAAGGTAGGTCTTACTGCACCCATTTATATTCTAACAGATAGTCCCGTTCCATCAGAATGCTGTATACTTCTCGTTGCTGTATAGAGGCCCCAAGTAAACACTTTAACGATACTCTGTCCAATCCAAGCTGTAGTACTCGGGAAAACATGGTTCTTCGCTGGTCCGCATATTTAACACATTCCATGAGGACATGGGCAACAGTCTCCTCTTTCCCACATTCACACTGTCTGCTCTGATGTTTCCCAATCATGTGGAGATTAGATGCGAGTCCACAGTGAAAGGAGAGGAGTGGTCCTGTTCAAGAACTTGATAAGAAGCATATCTTTATTAAAGGAGATCTATTGTGTAAAGTCTATTTTCTAAGTTTTTAACCTTGTTATAACTGCCTTCTCTAATCATTACTTTACTCAATGTGTCAGTAATGTTTGTTTGAGTAATCTCGCACCTGTCACCTATGCCCGCACACTTGTCTGTAGTATTTGTGATTATTCTAAAACATTCAGATTCATAGTGTGACCAACGTGGTCAGAACCCGGGTCTCCCTTCCATGGGCGACCAACAAACACGTTGAGCTAAAGGGAACGCTCCCGTTAGCTCAGTTTGCCAGTCAGATCTTATACCTGAGGGGGTGAGTTTATCCCTTCACCACCACACACTTCACCAACCTGGTCCCTCATATGGGTCTACACTGGTTACAATAGAAAAGAATGGTTCAATTAGTCACATAGTTGGTCAGGGATCTTAATCATGTCAAGTATTTATGACAGCGCTTTCTTCTGAATCAGACAAGTATTAGTAAGAGATGGTTTATATTACCTGACTAGTGTTGACGATCACTTCCGTATAAACCATCTCCTACCGATACTTAATGTCTGATATACAAGAAAACGCTCTCACAGTCACATAGTCACATTACAACAACAAAAATTCCAACATTAAAATCTGCTGCTTGTCACATTGAAGAGGCGTGACTTATCAGTTCGGCTTATCCAATTTTGTGCTTTACAACGAAAAAAAGTAAATTACTGATCTACTGTATTGTAGTTCATTCCTAAACACATAGAAAAAACACAAAATGGGCCCACTGATAGATTTTTTTTTGAGTTATCACAAGTAACCAGAGACAAGTTGGCAGAGACAGGCGATAGTTGTTTTTGTTTGTTTGTAATACATCATTGAATACGTCTGTGCGTTTAACTAATGATGAATGAACACTGTTGGTGAAAAACACAAAAACATAGATTTTATCTAACAGGTCCCCTTTAAATGTCACGGTCTGGTAATGGTGGTAGCGGCTCATTGAGTTTTTGTGTGTGTTTGCGTGTGTGGGTGTTCTTTTATGTAAAGTACTATTTACTACATTAGTTGAACCAGTAACATTCGAATACATCTTTTCCCCACAATGCAAGTCTTTGTTTGGTCGACACAGAAGCATTTGAAACTGAAATGTATGGCACACAAAAGAAACACATCCGTCGAGCACTGTCATCTCATTTATCTGTGAGGTCCGCGCGTGGCAGGTTGTTGTTGCCGACCAAGCGGATTAATAATAACTTTTTCAATTTTCCGGAGTAGCCTCTATCTCAAAGGAACTTTTCTTTTCCCACTATCTCAGCTGGTTAAGGATTATTCCGGGAGGCAGGAGAAATATTGCCAGTCTTATCTGGAGGGAGTCGGAAAAATAATGCCAACAGATGACAATGGGGCGATTTGAATGCACACCATTGAGTGATGAAATTAGATGCTGGTTCTCTTCTCACGGCGAATGGAGCGGAGTAGTTTAGCGTCCACAAAAGAGGCTTTCGGATATAAAGGAAGGAAATATGATTACGAAGTCCATTTTCTTTAGAATAGTGTTGTTATTAACTGCGTTTTCTGTGCATAGTCAGTGTTGTGGTCATTCAAATGTGTGGAAAATCCATTACAATAACTGCGGTCTATTCTTGACTGAGAAACCGTATGGAGATGTGGAAATGTAAACTATGTTAAATGGAAAACGTTCAGCCAAGATTTTCAGTATCATGAAAACCACACGTCCTTGAGGTTGGTCTAATAAAAACAGCAAACATTTAAGTACCAAAGTAAACATTCTGCAGCAAATCATTCCAGTCTCACCGTCTCCAGACTCCAGATTTCCTGTTCTGTGATTGTTAGCAGTAGCTACAGAATATAACTTTCAATCTAAATGTAGCCCAAAATAAAAAGATGTAATTACGGGTGCTGTCACATAGGCCAGTGGGGGTCATAAAGCAAATTGTGGAGGTCGCAAAATAATTTCAAGATGTATTTTACAATCATGACTTGATTTAATCTGTTATTTTGTTTGTTTGTTTGTTTGTTTGTTTTGTTTTTACTGGAAGCATCGTGTTTGACAGGCTACAGTTTGAATTTGAAAAACAGCAATTCTCGTCATTGGCAGGCAAAGAGTTAACATCAAATATGTTTAAGATGAAAATTCCTGATGTCATCATAGATTTTAAATTTTACGTTATAATTAATTCATTCTATATCTGCGTTTAGTTTGGGGGTCACTGGAGCCTATCCCAGTGACTTTGGGCCTTATTCACTCGGGAAAAAGTCCTGGGGAAACAGGAGTACCCTGAGAAACCCACGGTGACACTGGCAGAACATGCAGAGATCGTGAGATGTTGACTTGGCTCAACCTGAGAGTCGAACCCAAGATCTCTTCGGGCCATCAGGTCCCTCTTTCGAATTTTACTGGACGTGATTGAGAGATTAATTAGCCAATCAGGGACCAAACAGATGAAGAAATACACGTAAAAATATGGAAACATAATATCACGGTAGCAGAGCGGTTAGAGCTCTGGCTTCCCAATAAGGAGGTCGTGGGTTCGACTCCCGGGTCGGACCATATCAACATCTCACAATCTCTCTGGGTGGAGTTTGCATGTTCTCCTCGTGTCACCGTGGGTTTTCTCCGGGTACTCCGGTTTCCTCCCGCCTCCAAAAACATGCATGTTCAGGTTAATTGGGCATCACTGTAAATTACCCTTAGAGAGTGAATGAGAGAGTGAATGGTTGTCTGTCTAACCCTGCGGCAAGTTGGCCACTGTCCAGGGTGTTCCCCGCCTAAGGCCCAAAGTCACTGGGATAGGCTCCAGTCACCCGCGACCCCTAATGGATTAAGCGGTAGAAAATGAATGAATGAATGAATAATATCACGTGGCACTGAAAAACATCATCAATGAGCAAAACAAAAAACTATTTCAATGTGAGATGAGTGAAGTTAGACCTTGGTCGAAATGACAGACAATGGTACGTTGTAGAGTTGATCTGAAACCCTGGTGAGGGGGAAAGGTGACCAGACCCACTCTTTACAATTAGCTGAAGTGTGAGCTCTGGATCCCAGGCAACATGTTTATCCAGAGGCTTGTTTCAGTCACAGCTAATGCACATCACCTGACAAATACATTTTACTGCTACAGTATGACTGAGTTTATAATTACTAAAATGAAAATCTAAATACTGGCACCTGAAACAAGACTGCATGTGTGGTGGCTCTTTAAAACTTCACATAAATGCAGCTCTTTGAATGATTCACAGTATTGACCACGGTCTGTGGCCCTCGCCTTTATGTTTCAATATGCAGCACTTGAAAAATCTCTGAAACAGAAGGTTAAAACCATACTTCAGAACGTTCTCCGGTAAGTTTTATGTCACACTGTGGAGTAGTTTATCCAAAGAAACATTATTTGAAGACAGGCAAGAATCAGGTTTTCAGTGAAGACACATTTTATTCTGCAAAAACTCCTGAGAGAGTGAGCGTCATGCACATGTGAGTGCCTGATCTCTGCCTTGTTCTAAACCCTTCTTGCATGTCTATTTTTGGGCTCATAACATAATGGTGTTTTTAAGTGCATATGACAGGTGCGGAATCTGATTTTTCTAAGAATTCTGCAAGTTTAATTTCAGTTTAGCCATTTTTAGGATGAAAACTCAAAATTGTCCTATTAAAATGCTCTCTACAATCTTTTCACTATTGACTTTGTAAAACAAGATGTAATTGATCAATCAGGCACCAAAGCCCAGGGCTCGTTGGTAAGCATCCACCTGAGGAAGTCAGCAGTGTGGTGTATAACCTGTCTCCTGATTGGCTGTGTGGTTGACCGGACACATACTTGAATGGAACTTGGATCCACGAGAAAGAATTGATTGGAAGGAGCCAGTGTGGCGTCCTTACGTCCACGTCTATGTACGATCTGTACATCACACACCTGCTTATAGCAATCACATACAGTAGTGCACTGGGCCAACACTCCTCTAATGAAACAGTGCTTATTATGGCAAATAAAAGAACATCAGAACACTGTATTTAGCTAAGTTGGTATGTCACTTTGTATGCTGTAGCCTTAAACCGTTTTTTTTTTTTTTTTTTTTTTATCTTTGCAACTTCACAGAAAACTTTCTGCAACAGGAATAACAAACGAAAACAAAAGCTACAGATCTTCTCTTTCATTAAAACTAATAATTATTAGTCTACACTGATCTGTTCTTTTTTATTTTTTTATAACAGGCATTTGAAAATCCTTGTTTTCATCAGAATTGGGCGTGAGATGAAAAGAAAAGAAAAAACTAACAGCCTTTTGTGAACCAAATTTCGTTTCAAAGTTGTCTTTCTCTGAGCTACATTTTGGTTAAAAATATCTGCAACTGCAGTGAAATAGTGTTCACATAAAAACACAAAAGATGACAAGCTTCTTTTTGTCTTTAAACCAGCAAAAACGCTGCTACAGACCAGATCAGCTCCCATCTTTGTGCTGCACAAACTGTATTCAGAGATCTTCTCTAATGTAAAGATGTTTTCATCTCCACCCATAAAGAAATAAAGTAGTTTACAACTTTGGGTCATGAGAGAAAACTCTGATGTAACTACTGAACTGTCAGGATTCTCCATTTCCTTGTTTAAAAAAATCAAAAATCTGCTCTAAACATACCCATCTGAGTTGTTAGTGAAAAACACTTTGCCTTAGATCTTTTTGAAATGAAATCTGAGTGGCAGGCTACAATTGGAATTTGAAAAAAACATAGCAATTCTTGTCCTTGGCAGGCTAAGAGTTAACCTCAAATGTTTTAAGTTGAAAATGGACTAGTTTCCTTTAGCATCATATTTTCAACTTTACTTGGTAAACTTACTCGCCATACATTCACTCATTAATTTTCTATCGCTTGTTTCCATGGACGTCGGCGCAGACATGGAGCCTTTGCCAGTGACTTGGGCCTTATTTAACGAGGGCAGGGCTATTCAACTTAGTCTTCCTGAGGGCCGGATTTCTCGAAGGGCCATTGTCTCTGGGCCGGGTTGTGGCACAAAATGTCAGCACTTTGGCCAAAAATTGGGGACGCACAAAAATATCCTATTTAATCCTTTGTTTTTTAATAATGGTAAAAACTAATGTTAAAGCCTGGTTTAATCTTGCTCTATAGAAATTCCAAACCACAAAATTACAATTTAGTAGACTACTTACTTTCCTAGAAGTCTGAATCAGAAGTAAGACAGGGCCAAAGTATGTCTAAAGCAAAATAACTGCAAAAAAAAGTCACGGCTATGGTAACAGCCTAAAGGTAACCCTGGAAAAACAGGAAAAGATTTAATATTTATACAGTATTAGAAAGATGGTTTGGAGGGGAGTGTTATACTGATGCCCAATTGATCTTTTTGGAGAAGAGAGGAAATCAGAGTACACAGTGACAACCTATGGAGACACAGGCAGAACATACAAACTCAGAAATATCATAAGATGTTGACTTGGCTCGACCTGGGAGTCGAACCCACAGTCTCCTTGTTGTGAAGCCAGAGATCTAACCACTCTGCCACCATCCACCATATACTGTACAGAGCATATAAAAGCGGTAGAAATAAAAGATAAGAAATATGAATGCAAAAGGGCAATTATTTCTTCGAAGATAATAATTAAATCCAAGTGTATTTCTATAACCTTAGGAAGCCTGTCGTCCTCCAGGCATTTAACTGCACTGTTCAATTATAGATCGTAGCTATTAATCAGCTGGAACAAACAAGGCCTTTCAGTGCAGCAGTGCCTCCAACCTATTCAATTTCACATCACCCTGGAGATCACCCGCGTGCTCGCCCTATTTTCTCCTTTTATAATATGACTTTCCATATCAGTGACCGGGCCACATCAGGCAAAAATACTCCCGCTTTTTTGCCATCAAGGCTATTTTCCAAATTACAACCTGCTGCAAATGGGCAATTTTGCGAAAGTTCACTTTTTTGTGCTCTCTGGCTTTCAATGCTTTTTCATTATTGACACACATTATGCCCACTAGGCTGCTGGAATATCCGCTGCCCGGGGAATAGCCAAGTGCCAGGCGTAATACTAATGTGGTATCACACTGTGTCCGGCTGTCTCTCTCTCCATCCAAAACTAAAAGAGAAAAAAGTCCAAATAAAAAAAAAATGGAAATGAAAACGGCAGGTCCAATATTGTATTCAGACAGTTTTGAAAGGTCCAATCAGGGAAATACGTTACGGCGAGCTCTTCTGTGAAATGATGATGGCGACGTTAAAGCTGATGAGGACATTAGCGTGAATTGGATTATTATGGTGAGAGAAGTGATAAACAAGTAATGAGCGTGTATGAGCGTTCTGGTTTTGAGCACAACAGTAAGGATTTAAATGGGAAATGTAATGTGGTTTTAATAGCAGCTCGCGTTCTGGACAAGGTAAAACGTAAGAAATCTACAGTAAAGTAAGAGTTCTGAATAATTTAGGTGTCTCTGTCTACTGACCAGCAAATATTAACAGTGAGTGAAGTTTCAGCAGGCTATGTTTATGTCCAATAAGCCGTCAATTCTCAACATTGTAAGAAACAATGAGGACAATTTGAATCAATATTGTATACATCATAGAGCATAGTCTTAAACTAATTCTCATAATGCTCAAGATCATTTAAAAATAGTACAGCATCGGTAAAATACTGACCCTTTAAGGTGACTTTTTGACATTCGCTTTCAAAATGAAAAATTTGACAATTACACAAAGAAGATACAAAATGTGAACATATCCTGGCTGATTTATATATATATATATATTTTTAGCTTACAATTCATGCTAAAAAAATCTTCATTCGCCTGTTCCACAGTATATAGGATTATTCATATTTAAAAGGCACAAACAACAAGTGTGACAATCCATCATTTTAGAACCAGACTAATTTCTACATCAAGAAGTCTTTATATGCCACAAATGTAACATGGAAAGTCACATACCGTATGTGTTAGTGGAGAATTAATCTCCGGACTGTAATCCTTGTTAAGAAAAATTCAAAGGCTCAAAATATTCAAATTAGAATAAGATTTACTTTGATCAAGGGGAAAACATGCAATGTTAGAAAAACATTTCTTTCCTGATCTAAACCCTATAATGTCTCTATCTTGTTCTTGTCCCTGTGTTTGATGTCCTCAAGAAGCAGAGTTTCAAAGTGTCTCTTTTATCGCCTTTCTCCTTTTCCTCTTTTAGCACAGTTAACTTGATTGGTCCTCCAGGTTTTTGTTCTCGCCATTTTTGGTTGTCACTCTCAGAACGTCCACTGATGATCTCATCCCAGTGTAGACATGGAGACCACAGTCTCAACTTGGACCTTGTCAATTGCATAACCTACAGCAAGATCAGCAGTCTGTTCAGTGACAGTTCAGAGGTCAACTGTAAACCAGTCTTTTGGAATGTTGGTTTGCTTTCTCCATACACACTAACACTTAGACACACATAGAAAATATGTTTTCTAGCAGTATGTAAAACAATTTTATATGCTCAACACTTTGAAATTAAAGCCACAATTCTGTTTATAGACGATCCTACTTGGATTATACTGTGTTCTAGTCCAGAGGTTCCCAAACTTTTTAGACTGGGACCCGCAAAATAACCATGTAGGTGACTTGCAACCCCCAAGCAAGCATACAGTATTCAGTTTACAGATACAGAGACAGAATCATAACTGCATCTTGAAATCATTTGGCGGCCCCCAAAATTTGGTTTGAAACCCCCCCTGCGGAACCATTGTTCTAGTCCAGGGTTGTCAAACTCAAATGGAGCTGGGGCCCAATTGATTAGGGTCAGAGTTGGTCAAATATGGCAATGAGGCTAAAAGCTTAATATAACATCTGCATGTCCACATTTACATACAGTACAATCTGCTACACAGACTGTCCTTTTAAGAACATTTTTGACAAATTCTAGTGCATTTTAGAGGTTTTATATTCACATCTTCTCAAGAATATAAAGCTATCCATATCCACAGATGGATTTCCAGTGTGGTCCGTGTGACTTCTCTTGTTTATGTGTGTGAACTTTCAGTCTGTCTGTCTCACCAACACGAGCCTGAGCCTTTATCAGGATGTCTGATGTCTATTTTCTTTATGTGTGACGTTCTTGCTCTCAAGAGGTGCATGTTCGCTGTAATAAAGCACATTTTTCAAGGCACGTGTAATGTGTATTGCTATGCCTTTACCATGGAGTCAAGCAGAGTCTCAACCACAAGGTTACAACAACCAAAGACCTTAGAGAACACAATGAATCCCATTCTACAGTGTGTAATAAAGTAATAGTTTGTTTGCCAGAGGATGAGGCTGGTCTAATGAAGGCGCCTCACTGCACCTGTGTGACATTTGTCCAGGTGCAGCAGGATTCAGAGCTTTAACCTGAGCCTAAAATAACTGTGTGTGTTTGTGTGTGTGTGTGTCACTAACCAGTGTAAAGGTGAGCTGTTCCTTATACACAGTCTGCTGCTGGTCATGACCTTCTGTCCGCTTGCACCAAAACATACCTGTAACAAGAGAAAGAATGAATCAGTTTTATTAAACAAGGGTATTTTTTGACATTTGTGAGATTTTTTGCAGTTGAGGAAAAGCAACAGAAACACCAAGACATAACTCTTGGTAGGGACATGGTGACTGTCAGGTTGCCTATTATGTGTTTTGGGACTGAACTGTTCTTAAATGTTGAATTAGAAGTAATAAAGCACGCATGTCTGCATGAATGTCAGTTGGCTTGTTTCCATTAGCAATTAGACACAAACAAGGTAACCTGGCCAGTCAGATATATTATCTCGGGATATTGGTGAAATCACAAACTTGAGATAATCCATATGGTCTTCCAGCCGCTCGATTAGTTTGGAGTCCGATACAACAGGTTAACGGCCCAATCACAGCAGAAGGGGTTGAGGGGGGTTGGTTGCAATGATGACAGGAAATATCGTTTGATTCAAACAAAACAAAGATGGATGTGCGTTTCTGTTGCGCTTGATTCTGTTTTAGCAGAAATACTGAGTAATTTCTTTTTGAAAGAACAGGTATGTGTGACACTTGTTTTATCCCCCTCAGACATCGGATACACCATTACGATTTGTTGCTGTGATTGGTTAAGCACAAATGAGGTTGGCCGCTCACCCAATCAGCTCCATGTATTTCATTGATTGTCCCACATTTTTCCAAAGCCTTTCTGCTTGTAAAGTTCCAGATGGATACTGTAGAAGAACTCAAATTGGAGTTCAACATATCCATCTGGTGTGAGCCAGGTTAAACAAGGTGAATGGAGCTCAACAGTGGAAGATCGGCCTGGTTTAGGAAGTAATGTGCTAACTTGTTTTCAGTCTAAAAAGCACTAGAACTAGAACTTAAAATTTGTCAAAACATCTTAATAACTTTGAAGTTTATAAAGCTACAGAAACAAGTTTTAAATAAACATGTAAGTTGTTTGCCCATTACACACCATAAAGCTTTGATTTTACTTTCTGTTTTAATTAACATTCCACTTGATTTTGGTTTTAAACTAGCGATAGAGAGAGTTACGAATGAAGTAAAACAATAAAACACTATGAACAATGTGCTGGTGACACACTTTGTTGTTCACTCTGTGTCTTTGCTGCTTGTTTGCTTGTTAGCCAGTGTGTGTGTGTGTGTGTGTGTGTGTTTCAGTATCAAGATTCCAATCTGATTTCTCTGTGTTATTTTATACAACCACTATTGTAGAGTTAGCAGTTTGGACTCTCCAGGCTGAGGCTTGATTGTATTTCAATTGAAAAACCGCTTGGACTTAAAAGGTTAATGGAATAAAACTGACTCTTGCCCACATTTGGCATTACATTCTAGAAAGTGGACGCTATTCTATTTTGAAGACAAAGTACAAGACATTTTAAAATCTCTTCTCCAATTATTAAGATTGAAAACAACTTTGAAGCACGCACTACTTTCAACTTCCAATAAATAACTTTGTTTAAAGCCGTACCAAATAATGTTGGCACCATTTTTCCTGTCATGTCCAATTCTCATTCCAACCTCAGTGACCCGCTTTAATTATATCCATATTCTTTTCAAATTTATACATTTCTTGCATGCCAGACACTCCAATTAAGGATTTTGCGTTAGTGTCATTTCCCTGCTAATTAGTTTTGCTCTAATCCGTCACTCCATTAGCACTGTGTGAATGCCAAACATGCACATATTTGCTTATAATGATAATTACCATTTGTACAACAAATAACAAAGTCTTTAATGCACCATGTTGAAGGGAGGGTTTTTATATGCGTGAATCCAACTGTAATGCACAAATTCTGTATGTTTTAAAAAACATGGGATTTTCACTGCTGTGCAAGTCACAATTAAGTCTCAGGTCATAACATCCAAGTCACATGTGGGTCTCAAGTTACAATTAAGTCCAAATCAGAAGGTCATCAGGGACAAGTAGGTAGCTTTTTGCCAAGTAAGTCAAGCCAAGTCGTTGCATTGGCATCAAGTCATGGCAAGTCATACAATATTAAGATTACCAGAAAATAAAGAAATCTTAACACATGATTTGATTATGAGGCATTGTTGCACTGTAAAATGAGATACATTCTTTGCATTGTGCCCTATTTTTTTTAGAAATGTGCAATGCAAAAACTGCTGATATAACATTTAGGTACAATGCAAATCTTTTATTTTTTTTTCCTTTACATCTAGTTCGTCATTGCAGTGTTTTGAAGCCTTACTCCATTTCAAACTAAGAAAAAAGACTTAGTATGCACAGTGCGTACAACCAGGGGTATGGTTGTACGCACTGTGCATACCCTGCATAACTCACAAGGGTTTATAGAAAGGAGAAAAAGAAAGACTAGTAGTGCGTTCCAAAGTGACGCTTACCATTTACATTGCACTAATTAATCAGCGGTGTTGGTCTTCTCACAAAAGTCTTGTCGACGGATAGATCACGGTCCACCTGCCGCTGCAGAGTTCTCCTATGTGCGATGTCCCACCTGCCACCCACAGAGCCCACTCTTGACACACACAAGACGCTCAGATGTTGCTCAGTGCCGGCCATAACGTCGTCATTTGCTGCTTGTACGCGTTTTATCTGAGCGCCCAACCCCGCTCTCTCCCAAGGGCCAACACTTGTGTCGCAATCTTTAAAAGTTCCCGGGTAAGCACCGAAAGCAACGGAGAAAAGCCTAAAACACTGCTTTGTGGGTGCGTGATGTTGCATGCGTTTAGGCGCGATAGGGCATGTGCATGATAGAGCGCCTGTACATGTGCGCGACTGTGCATACCCTCACCCGAACACCTGTAGGCGCCCCTGCTTGTGACCATCTAGTGGTGTTTTCAATTCATAAAAGTAATGTCTTCAAAATTTTTCATTGTTTGTGTTTTTCAATCAAAGTCACAGCAAGTCATTCGTCACATGTCAAGTATCAGGTCATGAAGGGTCAAGTTTAGTGGCCATAGCAGCTTTGGATCCTGGCCAGTGCTTGGATGGGAGACCACTTGAACCTCAAGAGCTACACTGGGACCAGAGGAGAAACGTGTCCTTGTCCCACATTGCCTATAGTGTAAATGGTTGGTGATTGGAGGAGTCAGTGGCACAAAATGCTAGCCTCGCTTCTGTCCCAAGGCAGCTGTGACAGAGTGTGGAGTGAATGAAAAATGCATACTGTAAAGCGTTTTTGGGTGCATGAAATATATAAATCCACTGCATTATAAATATGCAGTGGATTATTATAAGTCACAAGTCGAGTCAAACCTTTTGGGATGATAAGCCAAGTAGCCTAAGTCTCAAATCAAGTCAAGTATTATATTATTCTACCATATTTATCTGCATTTCGCACAAACAATCCCAAACAGTGCTGTGTCGTGGTTGTTTTGCTTTGCTTAGCTCCTTTTCTTCTTCTGTTTTTTAAGCCCGTGTGGAGAGCCATGTGCGCTGCCACTGTGACAGATAGAAGCGCGCCCTCATGCATCTTAATTTGATCATTTACCAAACATGTGAGGAGGAGAAGGAGGAGAGAGAAAATGTCGTCTGTGCTGAAGCCAATGGGCCGTTGAGCTGTTGTTTGGTGTTTCATCACAATAAAGAGGTGGAGGTCTGCACTTTCTATACTGACATTTGTTTAAAGGTGCCAACAGCGAATTAATCTCTGTGAAAGTGGTGGGAAGCAAACAGAATAAGGGTTAAGGTTGTTCCATGAGGGCTGTTTGTAATCACACTGAAATAGGCTAACATTTGCTGAAAGCAAACATGAAAAATGAATGTTTGAAGAAGAAGAAATATGGCTTGTTTTTATGTGAGCCTCGATTGTTCTGACGTGAATTCTATAGGCCTATACATAATCAACAGTCTCAATGAAATGCGTATCTACACCACACTACAACATGTTAATAATGTATCATGAGGCTGTTTCAAGCCCTTTTTTGCATGTGTCTGTTATACTATATCAAATATGCTTGCTTGTCAAAGCCTGATCCAATCAGATCTCAGAAACCAAGCAAGTTAGGGCCTGGTAAGTACATGGATGGGAGACCGCTGCCCGCGGAGCTACATGAGCACTAGCAATTAAGATAAAAGCACGCCGAAATACAGGAATATATAGGTTTTTGTTTAGACTCAGCTCACAATGACTGGAGACGCACATCCGCACGCTGTACTGCATGCTGAACTCATGAGTGACAGTCTGGTGCCCCTGATGATTCTTACCGCAAAATCAAAGACTCTGAAAACCGCTTTGAAAAACAAAACATGTTTTAACTCATAAGCTCTTAGCCACTTTATATTTCACGTCAATGAGACACATATTGTGTCAGTTACCGCAAATTTCCACAGCAAAAAAGAGCAGATTTTTATCCATTTATGTTTGGATTCTTTCAGAGGGAAACACAAGTCATGAATCTAGTCTATTTGTTCTGATAAAAGTTACAGACTATTTTTATTTCATCAAACTGTAGAGCGAGGATGCAGCTTAAGCTGAGCTGTGTCCAGGAGAGGGAACAGTGGGGCGAAGAGGGCTGGGGCCCCACTGGAAAGCAATTTGGAAAAATTTCAAACTTGCTGGTCTAATATAATCCAGATTAAAAAGCAAATGCAGCTATTATGGTAGAAAAAGAGAAAGAAACAAACAAAGGGAAGGGATCACTTTTTTGAAACCTTGCACAGGGCACCCAAATACCTACCAGTGGCCCTGGACAGGTGTGTCTTTGGGTTTATGTCCGGAGCTTGGAGTTAGCTAAGAATGAGATTTTGTTAATATTCATGAACAACAACACATCTTTGCATCCACAGAAACCTTTCCCAGTCAGTCTTTCCTGTCTCTGCTCCTCTCTCCCCTCACTGTCATCTTGCATATGTCGTCACTGGTCTGTTTGTTTCTACTGGTCCGCTTGTCCCTCGTGTTTTTTATCTCTCCTTCAGCGCTGGGGTCACTTTGTCTAAACCTCTGTGTGTCTTCAATTCTTCATGTCCAGACTTTCTCCTTCAATCTCTCCACTTTTTTGTTTTTGTCTGCAGTGCTTCAATCTCGTCCTCCATTACTGTCCTGTCACTGCTTCGATCTCTCTATCTTCCCTCTGTCCTTTTTCTTTGTTCTTCAGTCTTTCTCTTTCCATTTGTTTTGTCTGTGAAGCCTCCATCTAGTCTTCAATCATTCCCGCGGTTATACTTCTTCAGTCTCTCTTTCTCTCTATCAGCTGTGTCTTGTTCTTTTTTTCATCCCCCACTTACGCTCGTGCTTTTTTTTCTCCTGGACCTTGGTCTCAAAACTCTCTCTACCTTCCTCTTGTCCATCCTTTGTATCCTTCTCTCTGTACTTTTCTGTATCTCTCCATCTCCAGTCGTGTGTTTTCTGCCTGTGCCATCTGTCTTGTATTACTCTCCTTTTCAAAGTAGCCTCATTTATCTATTTTCTCCCCCCTTCTTTTCCCTTCATCCCTCTTCATCTCCATGTCTGTATTCCTACCATTATCTTGCTCTCCCCTACAAACCACCCCGTTTCCATCTCTTTCCATCTCTATTATCATTCGCTCTTCTTCTCTCCTTCTTCATGTCTCTATCCCTCTTTCCACATTTCCATGCCCCTATCTATTTTTCCACATATCTCTCCACATCTCTTGTTATGTCTTTCTATCTCTCCACATCTATCTCTTATTCTCTTCTTCTTTGTGTCTCTTTCCACATCCATCTCTCTCGCTCCATGTCTCTTATTTTCTCCGTTGTCTCTCTCTCCATTTCCACATCTCTCTCCACGTATCTTCCTCTTATTCTCTCCTTTATGTCTCTCCTTTTCCACATCTCTTTCCATGTATCTTGTTCTCTTTTCACATCTCTCCCCATGTCTCTATACATCTTTGTGTCTCTCTCCATGTCTCTCTTTCTTACTTTCCACATCTCTATGTCTTTGTCTCCATGTCTTCCTCTCTCCAAATCTTTCGCTTTCATTATTTCCTCCTTCATGTATCTTTCTCTTCTTTCCTTGTCTCACTTATTCTTTCCTTTGTCTCTGTCCCTTTCCACATCTTCCTCTCCATGTCTCTCTAATTCTCTCCTCCTTTGAGTCTTTCTCTCCCTTTCCACATCTCTTCCCATTTCTCTTCATATCTTTCTCTTATTCTCTACTTTGTCTCTCTCATCCTTTACACATCTCTCTTTCTGTCCGTCTCCACGTCTCACTCTCTTAATATCTCCATGTCTCTCTTATTCTAGCCTCCTTCATGTCTCTCTCCCTCTTATTCTGCCCTCCTTCGTGTCTCTCTCTCTCTCCATGTTTCTCTCTTATTCTGTCCACCTTCATGTCTCTCTCTCTTATTCTGTCCCCCTTTATGTGTGTGTCTCTCTTAGTCTGTCCTCCTTCATGTCTCTCTTTAATTCTGTCCTTTGTGTGTGTCTCTCTCTCTCTTATTCTGTCCTCCTTCCTCTCTCTCTCTCATTCTGCCCCCCTTCCTCTCTCACTCTCTGTGTCTCTATTTCTTATTCTGTCCTATTTCGTGTTTCTCTCTCACCACGTCCTGCTCTCTCTCTTATTCTGTCCTCCTTCATGTCTCTCCCTCTCTCTCTTCATGTCTCTATTTTGTCTCTCTCTCTCTCCATGTCTTGCTCTCTCTTATTTTGTCCTCTTTTGTCTCTCTCTCTCCCTCCCTCCATGTCTCTTATTCCATCCCCTTCATGTCTCTCTCTCTCCATGTCTCTCTTTCTTATTCTATCTTCCATGTATCTCTCTCTCTCTCTCTTTCCTTGTCTTCCTCTTGTTCTGTCCTCCTTTGTGTCTGTCTATGGAGAGAGTGTAAAAGTATTTCCTGTAATCAATGTTGTGGCTTCAAAATAATCAAATCAAGGTTACTTTTACTTTTTAGTTTGTAGCCACCTCTGTTTCTATCATTCATCCTTCTCTCTCTCTGCACTCCCCCAATCTCTCCATCCTTCATCGTTACCTTCCTCAGGTCTCTCCATCCAGTCTGCCTCCTCTGCCCTCTCCTTCTCTTCTGGCTGTGTGACAGAGTGCAAAGCCTCCACACTCCCACTGACAGCTGCAAGGAGAAAAAGAGAAAGACAGAGACATAGAGAGAGATGGACAAACAGGGCAAAGGGGGGACAGGAAGAGCCCGGGACAGCCTTTCATCCCACCTGCCATGGAGACCGCCCACCTGTGCTTCCGGAGGTGAAGCTCACATTATTATTACACAAATTAAACGACCTGTACCTCACGCATTGTAAGGCTGTTTAGATACAGATTATTTTTTTCAATCTATAAGTTTCTCTGAGCCTCAGCGTTGTCAAGTTCACTTCTTTAAAGTGACTGGACTTCTTTTTTCAAAGTCTCCTATGAATTTTGGAGCATGCGATTAGCATTTTTGGGCTGCACTTTCAAGTCATAAAATACAAATTTTAGTCATTTTTCTGGCTCTGTTTTACAAAAATACATCATAATTTTTGATTGAAACATGGATTCTTTGTATATTTTAATGTCTAAAGGTCGTTATTAATGTTAGAAATTGTTAGAAACTTGTTTTGCTGAGACAAACAATGTTCAAATTATTCAATTATTTTGATAACGTTTAATTCAAGAGTTGAGCTTGCTTGTTTTGGGTTTTATAAAGCTTGATTATTGCTTATTCTCTCTAAAAGTCTGGCAACACTGAATTTACAGTGAAGAAGAAAAACGCAAATAATTGTATTTACATCACAGACAATATAAAAATATTCTACAAGAACCGTGATAAAACTGAAATTGTGATTTGGCTCCAAGAAAATTGTGATATAAATGTTTTGCCATATCACCCAGGCCCATTGTAAGCACATTATAGTTTACTAAACATACTGTACACAATTACATTCATTTATAAAGATACAGGTAGAAATAAAAACCCAAGTCAAGCAATAAAAAAAATAAAATGAATAATAGTGTCGACCACGCGAAGAAAATATGTTTCTGTGATAACAAATTGTCTTTAATGAGAGTCAAAAGAAAGCAAAGAACAAGCTATTTAACCCAATTTAATCAGACATGTTTTTGAAGTTTTGGATTTGCAAGTCATGATTGAACTCAAGTCAGACTACTTTATTTGGGACATAATTTGACCAAGAGAACATGTCAGTGACTCAGGACTTGGGCACCTGGATGCTAGATGGACTTTTAGGGCTTCAAATGCTAAACTGTGAGTATAAACTGAAAATAAATACATGATTACAAAAAAATGCATGTGTTATAAGTAAGCATATACATAGAGGCAGTGTTTAGTAGAAGTAGTGGCCTGTGAGACGGAGGTGAGTGTTGACTCATTGGAGGAAGTGCAACTGTACGCCCCCAAATGTTCCAATGTCACAACACACTGCGATGTCCTGCCACAAGAGGGCTGCCCTAAACTAATGTAGAACCAAACACTGCTTCTGATGAAGAGGATTAGTTTATTTCTCCAGTAGTCACTTTTCTTAACAGCAGTAACAGAGAATGTTAGAGGTGAGTTGGTCTAGTCCTGGACTTGAGCAGACACGGACCTTTTTTGTGTTTTTGGACCTGGATCAGATCCTAAAGAGAGACCAATGTAATTCCTCACAGAGCTGCGGTCTCCGATAGAGTCCTGCCCCACTTTTCTTCAAACAACTAATGAAAATAAATCTTGCTTTTCTCAACTGTTAAAACTGAAAAATGTATTTTTCAAAAATTTTAACTTTTTTAACTTTTATTACTCAAGCTATATTTGAATTGATTTATGCATGTTTGAGTCATCTTTTTTCTTTTCTTCTTCTGCTAGAGCTCAAGCGTTCACAAAATCCCTGTTCTCACCTACCACCTATCCCCTCCCACTTGTCTGTATTTACTTATGATTCAGAATATTGATACTCAAACTAAGCATTTATGGTTTAAAACTGTCCCCATTTTAATTTGTTGCTTCTTCATTTTAAAATAAAGAGGTGAGAGTTATCAGTTCTGCAGTTTTGAACAGAAAATCAACTAATATGTGAAGAAAAATTTAAATGAATACCTTCCCATCATTTTATGTTTTTGACCGGCAAAGTAAAAACAGTAAAAATAGATAGATGTAGTTTTTAACTGACAACAGTCTCAACGGGATATGAGTGAACTACAAGTTAAATTGGGAATTCTCACGGACTATGGTAAAATGCAGTATACCTTTAACCTCAAAGCAGTGCTGCCTATAAAATATTTTGTTGTCTCAAAATTAGAGATGTCTGCATTCATTTACAAAGCATTGCATGGTCTGAAAACCAGGAAGTGTGCTGTTAGCATGCTCAGAATCAACTTTTTTTCACTGTCAGACTGTGTATATGGGGTCAAAATTTCATTATCTACTGTTTCCATGTCTTTTTTGGACATTTTTGTGCAAACTAGCTTATTTTGCAATTATGTGTGTAAAAACCGCGGCTGTACTGCCACGCTGGGCAAGCGGTGTCAGTGCATTTTCAGTACCCGCTGACGTCACAGTGAGTTGACGCGGCAGACGAGCCACCCATGTGGGTTATCTAAACTCCTCCCTCTGACATCGCTGCTGCGGAGAGTTGGAAAGCGATCACCAGCTGCGTAATGACATCAGCCGTCATTTGGCTCAGTTTGATCAGCGAGTGGCGCCCTAGTTCCATCACTTGTGCAACGATGCGCTGGTTCGAAACTCGTGTCAGTGTTTTTTCATTTTTTGTTTTTCATTTTCATTCTTAGAAAATACTTATCATAAGCTCATGTGCTTAGACTAAAGCAAAGGTTTCATACATATGTTTTGCAAAGTAGCCTAAATATACATAAAAAACTTGACGTGCAAGTAAGCAAAGACTTGGTGCTGTTGCTGTACAGCTTCCTCCGCTAATCTCACGTCAGGACCAGGACTGATCTGACAGTCTCTGAATGCGTGTTTAGCCTCACTTTAACTTTACAGACAAAACTCCACTTTGAACTCGAGGTTGTGAAAATCACTTATGCCATGGTGAATGACTTGGATGATTGAAAATGACAGCATTATTCATTCACTCCAAACTCTGTAGTGGTGAGCCACTATAGTCGCAAGAGCTGCCCTGGGGCAGACAGACAAAAGTGAGGCTGATGTTTTGCACCATCTGACCACCATCAATTGATCACACACAGATCCTGAAGTGAAGTGACTAAGGACACAACAACAGTTGCTCCTCCAAAATCCAGACGATATATAAACAATTATATCCTCTGACCACTGTGTTCCTGTTTTGAATTTCAAAGCGACTGACTTGGCAAATCAGAGACACACACTGTCTCCCTATGAAAACTAACATGGCTGCATAGGATGAAAAAAAATATACAGAAAAATAAGGGAAAAATATCATGTAGCTCTGAAAAATATTGTGGATTTGTGCAGAGTCAATGAGCAAAGCAAAAATAAATAAATAATGAAAAATATAATGTGAGTTAAGTCAAGTTAGATTTTGACAAACGACCAATCAGTTCCTTTGTCTCATGTGCTTCATGCAGATAAACTACTCAGATTCCCCGGTACGTTGTGGAGTGGATCTGACACGCAGGCAACCATCCATCTCATGTGGCACCTGAGGTTCAGTCTCATCCAAGTACTGTGCAGAGCCAACCTGACAACACTGACCAGGTATGGCCACAAGTTAAAGTCTATATCACCTTTAATTACTAACAATTCAACAACTGACAATAATCTATACATGTGCAGCAGCTTAATTTCTGCAAGCTGGAAGCAAAAATCATTTATTTAACAAAGTTTCTGTCAAATATAAAACTGTAACAGCAGAAGAGAGAGCATGGTGATCTCACACAAAGCCAATATTCAGTAGCTCAATCCCTGGTGCCAATAACATACTGTTGCTGTGCTTTTGGACCAGACATTTGACTCACACCACCACCAGCTCAGTCTCTGCTCTGCTGTCTTCACGTCTATACATAGAACACTTATTTTGAGCCAGTACAGCACAAACAATCATTCTGTATTTGTCTGTAAAGCTTTTCATCATCTCCAAGCCTCTGTTGTTATTTACATTTGCACATTCCTGCACTGGCCCTGTCTTTGTGGTGGATTTGGGCTCGTACCAGCTCTTCCATTGTCTGAATAGCAGGGCTCCTTTGCTCCAGCGCAGACTTGGCCTCAGCTCCACACACCGGCCTCAGTTTGGTCCACGGTCCTGGCAGCCGACCCTGGACGTACCTGCTCAACTCTCCGCAGTGCACTCGTGAATGCCAATGCGGCTTTCAAGGCAAATCGCACAGACACAAAGCACAAGAGAGAAAGAGGAGGCCATACTCACTGTGTAGTTATAGCTTCAGGACGGACAGACAGGCCACTGATCATGAGAAGTACGTTTGTGTAACAGACACTGTTCTTTACTCTTGAATATAAACAGAGGTAGCAAGGGATTGGTAAAAAAGATTAACCTAAAGTTTTGGTGATGTCTAAGGAAGTAGCAAATGAATCTAGTTAACGAGTTTGTCTTTTTTTGGGATACACAGCTATAAATAAAATATTGTCTGACAGCAATAGTAAGCTGGTTGCCATAGTAATGAGTTTATTACTGTGGCTAACCAGGCCTAAACAGTTATTATTTTAATTTGAACTTTTACCCAAACCTTTTTCCTAAACTTAAACCATTATCCCAACCCTTTTCCTAACCTTACCTGTTCTCCTAAACTTAATGATCGTCTCTCCGGACTCGACTAGCATTTACCAAGACCGCCCCAGAGCATGTTTTTTACAAATGTTATGTTGTAATAAAAACTTTGTCTATGTTGTTTTTTACATGTCAGTTTATCACTTTCATATCCTGTGAAAGTTATCAGTTTTCAACAGATAACCAGAGTTTATCAGAGCAAAAGGGAAAAAACCTTGTATGGCAGCAATTTCAAGCATCGCAAAATTAGGTTTGTTTTGCTTTACTTCCGGTGCCTCCTGATGGAGGTCTGCAGCCAGACACTTGTGAATAAAAAACAGTTACATTGGATAAAGTGTTACTTGATCGATAAAAAGAAGTAAAGTCGTAAATAAAAGTCACATGATTAAGAGGGAGGCGGACAAGGTGAAAGTATAGACCCTTTTCATGCCACGTCACAGTGACGTCACAGTGACGTCACAGCGCTAGCTGGAGGCAAAAAAGACTAAAACACATCGCTGACGATTTTGGCCACTACTGGGTCTAGCAAAGTAAAACGGACCTGAAACAAATGTAAAAATCACCTCTTAAGCCTCGTGAAAGAGCAGATCCTGATCCAAGACGAACCACACAAGCTCAGACAAAATGCTTCTATCCGTCTAAAATAATTCACCAAAATCTGTGTCGAGTCACACAGAGTATCCTGACAGTTCCGACCAGAATCAGACATTTTTTCTGCTTTTGTGTTTAAAAATCCCTCCAAAAATGAGCTAGTTTACACTGGTTTAGATGGAGGTAACGTCGTCTTTTGCCTCCGGCTAAGCTTCGCCCACAAGAATTTGACGCAATGTTTACTAACATGCAAGGGGTCTATAAAAAGAGAAAGAGAGAGATGGAAGAGAGTGAGCAAGAGAAAGCGGGAGGAAGAGGAGAGAACGAGGAGAGAAAGAGGAGAGAGAGAATCAGAGGGTATGAGCAAGTGAGATGAAAACTAGACGAGTGGAGAGACAGAGAGGGGAAGAGAAAGAGAGGAGAAAGACAGAGGGAGAGAGAAGGGAGAGGAGAGAAAAAAGAGGAGAGAGAGAGAAGAGTATAATTGACTTTAAATTTTAAGGCAGACTTGCATTTTTAAGCTAATTCCTTTTTACAGTGTAGAAGAGAGCCTCATCATGTTTGTTTCCACGGTAACGATGCTCGTTTAGCCTTACTTTTCACATTAATGCATTAACACACAACTGTTACTATCAATACTGTTCCAAAGTGCGGTTTCAACTTTCTTTTTCTGAATAGTATAGTTCTGACTTGGAGCTTTGTAACTTCAGAAAGTTCCACAGCTCATCTTTAAGGAGGAAGTGAAAGTGAACCGTGCGTGTGGTTTTGTGGCCGAGCTTCGTTCCAGCAGCGACAAACCAGAAACAGAGGCGTCGATGGAAAGAGCAGGAAAAACAGACAGGAAAGTTGTGTAGGTTGTTGTTGTACATTTGCACAGATCAAAGGGAGACAGAGGGACTTTCTTGTGGGAGTTCAACACTTGTTTGTTTGTCTTTCTATCTAGAACATTTAAGCTTATCACAATGGATTTATCTTGTGTTCACTGATCATTTGTTTTTCTGAAAATACCTGGATAAAAGCAAATACAATGAGCTGTCACCAGAAAGTTTCCTGAATTGAATCTATTCATACATAGAATAATTGCAGTAGACTAAAGGTTGTGTCTAATTATATTCAAAATGTCCCAAAATAAGGAATAGAAATCTATTTTATGAGCAGAAGAGGTGGGCAGAGCATTCAAGAATCAAGATTGCTAATATAGGACACGGTGGTTAAAGAGTGGTTAGAATGGAAAGTGTAAACATCGATCGTGTAAAGTCAGGTGGTTAGCGGTGGTTGGAGATGTAGCAGATATAACAATGAAGGTAAATGCAGTGTGTATGAGTCTAAATGTCAGAATTGTGACTTTGAATCAAATCAAACTTAAGTCAGTGTTTTATGAATTAGTACCTTTTGTACGTTCTACTAGAAAGAATTGAATAATAAAGCATGTTATAGTTCTAATCAGGAGCCAAATGCTGTGCTCTTATTGGCTAAGCTTGGGTGGTTCACTTCAGTTTTACTTTGCTGTTTGTAAGAAATGTTTGCTTTTTTTTTTTTAAGCTACATTTGCCACCAAAAAATAGTACATGTTGATATGAACCATGTGTCGAAGGATTTAGGAGAAGAATTTGTCAGATTTAATACCTAAATCGTGTTTCCAATGTAAAAATCACCCATCCCACCTGTAAGTAAACATGTCACAATCTCTCTGGGTGGAGTTTGCATGTTCTTCCCGTGTCACTGTTGGTTTTCTCTGTGTACTCTGGTTTCCTTCCACCTACAAAAACATGCATGTTTAGGTTAATTGGGCATCACTGTATAAATGAATGCGAGAGTGAAAGTTTGTCTGTCCCTAACCCTGTGATGAGTTGGCCACTGTCCAGAATGTCACTGGAACCCCCAGTTTCCCCCACCACTAAAAGCATGTTCAGTAGTACCTCAGAACTACAGATAGACATTAGCTATAAAGCTAGAATCTGGTACAAGCATCTCTGCCACTGTGCTTAATATAAGTGTAGCATATGTTGCACTATGTACAGTATTGGTAACAGGTAACTATGCCTTATAAACCAGGGTTATGGATTTGGTTAGGCTAGGTCAGAAGTTGAGTGATTGACTGAGACAATTAATTTAAGTTTTGCTGATTACGTATATTGAGTTATGACAAAAATATATATTAAACATTCACAAGAAAATAACTGAGCAAATGGCCATTTGGTATGAAATATCCACAACCTAAGTTCAGAAAAATATATATATTAAAATATCTTGCTGTGCAAATTCAATGGTCCATATGAAAGTGCTTAGACACAGGAGGTAAATTATCCTGAGTGGACGACATGCAACGCAACAGAGTTTGTGCCATAATTGTCCATTATGAATCTGAAAAAAAGTGCGAATGTGAAAGTGTGAGTCAAGGGAGGAGCACGAGCTGCATACGGGACAAATTCAAAAAGGTAAAGGCGACTACAAGAGCCTCCTACCGGCCCGACCAGAGCAGGAAAGGGGTCTTGAGAGAGTCCTGGGCATGAGAACGGGGCAGGTGTGTTGACTTAGGTTCACATCCTAAGCTCGCCATCCGACCTGCCCAATGCTGTCATTTTTAGCGAACTTGTGGTCTTTTTTTGTAGTGGGACCCAGCAGGCAGCTCCTGTATGTAATTCGAAAGGATTAATTTTGTGTCGTGTCTAGCTGCACAGCCAACTTCCTGTAAATATAGAAAGTGATTGGAGCACACCGTCACGTGACTGTGTCAGCAACGTAATGGCGCAAGGGTAAAGTTCTTAAAATATTTATTATGGATGAGGATGAAATGACTGCAGAAGTAAGACTTTCACCTGGGTTACATCATCGTATGTTGTCCTGTAAAAACAACCTTAACCTAAACTGCTCCTTTCTTAAGCTACATTCCCTTTCTAAAACATTAGCTATTTTTGCACATGAAAGTAACAGGTAAATTTCCCTACAAAATGCCGTAAATATAATTTCACATTAACGTATACACAAGGTTTAAATGTTTGTAATTTCAGTAACCAAGCTATATATAAGTTACACTCAAGACTGCACAACAGTTCATTCAGTGACGGCTGCACTTGTCTCATAGCAGGATGTTATTTTTGCATGTGACACACGGAAAACGCACATATGCTTCTGCAGTCTATTACTAATTCAAATGTATTGATTTATTTATTATACAGGATTATGAGGCTGGCATGTCCCCATGCAACAACACAACCATAGAATACGAAGTGTAAAAGAATAAATCTCTGCTGGGGTTGAAAATAATTTGCTATATGCAATTAAAAAGGTCATATTGCTTTTGTAATTGTAGGTGTTTTTGTAGAGATGTAAGTGAAATAAATTTAAGCAGAGGCCTAAAAGTGGCTAAAAGTCTGCATGCTTTTAAATAGACAATAGTAGTTAAGTAGGTGAATCCTCCGCATGGATATTTTTTAGTTCAAACACAAAGTAGACATAGCCCAAATCTTAAGTGGAACATTTTCTGGTCATGAGAAGATAAAAGTACAAGCTGTTTAGAGAAGTGTTACCACAGTGCAGACATGAGCTGTGTCAGTCAGAACAGAGTTCATCAGACTGTCTGTGCTCACCCACAACTCAACTACATCTAACCCCAGATCACAACATGAGCTGCAAACACTATGGGACTTATCTGTAAAGTGACAAGCATCAAATCAACCACTGTATCTCTATTCATATGTTTTTATTATTGACTTAATTCTATCTATTATCTATCTATATACCAAGGCTGTGTCCCATGTACATGGGTAGCCTAGACAGGGCACCCTTCTCTTTCCCCCTTCCTCCTCTGGTCCATGATCTGAGTGTATGAGTGTGTGTGTGACTTGTGTGTTTGTGTATGTTGTGTTGTACAGCCTTTTATTATGTCAATGTTCCAGAATGCCTGTTTAGTCTTTGTTTATTATTTGCTACCTCGGCTAAGGAGACCACACTCGCCCCGGCATCCATCCACCCGCCCGCCCATGAGCAAGAGAACTCAAAAAGGCAGCGAGAGAACCCAAACGAAAGCCACCAGGGACACGTCTGAGGAACCACAAGGGACGACCACCAGACCCAGAGAGCGACCCCGGACCACCATCCACCCCCAGGACTCCCTCCCAGCCATACCACAGGGCAAACTGCACGTGCCCCCAGGGCCGGCCCCCCTCAGGCACCCCTCCCCCTCTCTGATTATATTTATTTATTTTCCTTCGCTCCGAAATTGTTTCAGTCCCTATACTTATCCTGTCTGTGTGCTGTGTGTTTTGCTGCTACGTTGTGTCTAAGTTGCATTAAAAGAAGGCAGACATTGTCCTGCCAGCCTGAGTGAGAGTTTGACTTTCCCTGATTCTAAAGTGGTGCATTAAAACAATCTAAAACAATCTGGGAGCTTCCAGGTCAGAATCAATTGCTTCCAATCAGTTACATAACAATCATGAAGGGTACCCAAGTCAAAGCCGACCCCGGGGAACACCACAGTCGACACCGCGATACACCCAAAAGGAAAAACCCGGAGCGACCAGGTAGCCCAGACCACTCCCAGACTCCAAGCAAGCCGTACCCCCAGACCCCCCCAACAAGGTCCCAATGACCCCACCAAGGTCCTCCCACACCTCCCACTTGACTTAACTTAACCAAGATTTATAGGGCTTGGTGTGTTAGCTACAAAAAAAAGGGTTAGAGGGTTAACCCTAAAAAAGAAATACTGTACATTTTGTTGCCTCGAAGATTCAATATTGACTACACAGTAAAATGCTATGAAAAAAATCTAAATACAGTACAAAAGACCATTGTAACCTATAAGGGTAGAAAGGTCACATGTCTTTAGTTATTAAGTCAGTTATTTACTTGGTGTTGAGTTGACAAATGTGTATTAATTATTTAAAGAATTTGAAAAGAACATTGCAAATGTTCTGACTTGAAAATATGGTTTCAACTATGGTAAAAACAATGTGTCTTAGCAGAAAATGTTCAAGAACAAATCCTATGAACAGCCAGAAACACTTAAGAACCAACAGTGAACTGTTTTAGAATTGGCTCTGTGCACGGAACTTCAGTTGGCTTTGTTTATGTTATAGCTAACTTCTGTACATACAAGCATTTCCTGTTCAGTTAATTTCTATAAGGTTTTCACAACACCAGCTTAAAACGATAAATACTCAGAAAATCAGGCAGTGCCAGAAAGGTGTGGTGAATGTTACAGAAACACGTTAAAAACTTCACAAATCAGAAGAAATAAGAGTCATATAGGAATGGAAGTATAATTAGAACTGGTAGATGAGTCCAAGATGTCGGCTATACACCGTTTAAGCGTTTGGAGCCTTGAAAAAATTGGAAAGGTTTATGTAGTGAACCTAGAGAGAAATAACTTTCAAAATGAGACCTTATAGCTGTAGGTGCCATGTTGGCGGAGAAATAGCAGTTTGAAGTGACGAAAAATGCATTGACCGTCTATGGGGGAAATTTTTCTTGGGCCCAGCCGCTGCAAGTGCTGCGGAGCGGCCATATTACCACTCGCACGGGAAAGAGGGGGCGGAGTCCAATCCAGATAATATAATACATCCATGTATAGTACACACTGCTAACGCCAACAGGAAATGTACAGAATGTTACCTATTTTGAAAAAAAAAAACAAAAAAAAAAAACAAGACAACATATGTTCCATGCACAGGGCCAATTGTATTACTCATATATTTCAATATTTATTTATTTTTTTTAATTCACGTTGTTGTAGGTTATTTGTTTTAACAAATGATTGCAATTAAAATAATATTGGAAATCAAAAAATGGACACCGGCTTTGGTGAAGTACTTCTGCCTGGTGGAAACATTTTGTCTGAGCTTAGAGGATCTGGATCTTCGTTTTCACAAGGCTGAAGAAGTGGTTTTTACATTTGTTTCAGCTTCATTTTACTTTGCTAGACCCAGTGATGACTAAAATACTGTCTTTTACAGTTCATTTAAGCTAATGCTAAATATGCTAATGTGTACACCCCAATTTACTAGTAATTATTTTATTAGTAGCTTAATTTGTTGGGCTAGAGATTGAAAATCTGTTAGCTCTGGTCAAAGGCTTTGCTAAAACAGGAAGTAAGGGTATTGTGTACAAAAATGAATGGTTGACAACAGTACAGTTTTTGTTACAATTCTAAATCAAACAGATCAATTTGAACATGAAAATGCACCTGCACAAATGGATTAGGTCAGGCCAACATTAGACATAAATATTACAGTTCACTACGAAACAGCATTTTAAAACCTTGAACATGCACCGAGTATAGAGAGAATAATTTGTCATCCAAGTTTACACGCAAAAATATAATGCATATCTCATGGCACATACAAAAAAACATTTTCAATTATTTTAACCAATTTGTAACCAAGTTTAACCAGCTGTAATGCATTGCTTCTTTAATACAATAAAATCATATTTACTGCATGACTAAACTAAGCATGTGCATAAACATATCTTTACTTTTTCAAACCTGCTTCCTCACTTGACGATTGCACTGGGTGTGAGATATTTTTACACACTGCACATAATTTCCTGCCCCACTTCTCATCTCAGGTCCATGATGCAAATACAGATTGTGTTCTGTTATGCGTGGACCTTAAGCAACCAATTTTCTAAGAAGACAGGCACTCCATTCTGGTACTTTATTTTGACAGACAATATTCAAAATGTCCTGTTGTCATAGTAAATGTCACAATCTCAACATTGTCTTATTAAATGTAACTGACACAGTATGTGAAGTCTATGATAAACTAGCACACTTTTTCATCACAGGATGTCTGTTACAAACCAGTGCATTCAATTGACTTGGATCTCTTTGTAGGGTTTATTTATTTTTTTTTTACCTTGTTGTTGGAAGTGTACTATAGAATCTGTCAAATGTGCAACTTCTCAAAAGAGACACTTTAATTTTTTTACAGACCAAAAAATAAATATGTATAAATAGTAAAACTGGAGATGGGTCCCCGAGCGCTGCACTGTGGCGATCACTGCTCCTGAGGAGATGCCCCAGAGGCATTCAAGGATGGGTCAAATGCAGAGGACAAATTTCCCTACGGGGACAATAAAGTAAAGTAAAACTGTACATTGAGTTTTTGCATTATTGCTGCATGAGTTGTGTCTAGAACCAGGAAGTCCTGTGCTCAGATCTCTGCAGTGGCTTCCTGTGACTAAAAGAATAGACTTAAAAGCAGCTCGGTTTATGTTTTAGTTTCCACAAAGTTGATGACTGCACATGGACCTGCCTCCTGTTACTACTAGTGTGAAAACAGACCGAGAGTCAGAACATGAACAAACCTCCGAGTTGGGGCTAAAACTCTGACTCTGACCTACTGGTACCAGAGTCTAGACTAAAAATGGACCGGTCTTCAGCTGGTACCACAGTTTTGTCTTGCACTTGATTACAGTATATTGTGATTTTATTATAAAGCGGTGATTCTTAACCATAGGGCACAAGATTGGGCCGCGAGCACCTCCTTGATACAAAATAGGGGTTATGCGTTAAAATCTTCCGCTCTCAAATAGACATAGTTCGTTACATCCGGTGGCGTGGTTGCCATAGTGACACAGTTGTTTGCTCCAAAAACGTACTCTTATGTCATCTTTTGTCGCAGCGACTGCGGTCACAGCAGCAAAAGAGCAGCTTCTGGATTTTCATAAGGAAAAAATTGTAAAAGTGTGTGAGTACTACGCGAAACTTTGTGCACATACTGAGACCCGGGCTCATGAGCACAGTTATGAGCCCAGGCAGATGCGCTGTTGGTCAGGAAGAAGTGAACACACTGACCGCTGGCTGTTGCCAAAAGCGACCGCCACCGACCCACAGCGCCTCTGCCCGGGCCCATGACCACAGTGAGTCTCGGGATGTGCGCGGAACTTCTGTTCAAGTAGTTTGTAGCTCACTTACAACTTTTCCTTATGAAAACAACTTCAGGACTTGCCCAAAATACTTCGTTTGATGTCCATCGCATTTGGAGTAAACAACTGTGTCACTGGCAATCACGCCACCGGATGTAACGGCCTCTGTCTATTTGAGACCAGAAGAACGTTAGTGCATAACCCCTATTGTGCCCCAGGTTACTTTGCACTTGGTTGTTCAAGCATTGAGGTCAAAAAGGTTAAGAACCCCTTATGTTAAGCATAAGAATTTTCTTTTGTACAAATGCTTTGGCTTAGATCATGTACACAAGATGAAGCAGCCAAACAGGAACCAGATGCTACAAGAGTCTGAAAACAAACAAATTGGAAGCCAAGCCCCAGAGTGCAAAGATTTCAAAATGCTGGCTTAGCATCACCACAGTTGAACCTTACCCACAAATGTTCATTTCCTTATGATATCACTACCATAGAGCTTACACTGGGCTCACACTGCCCCCATCCAGATCTGTCTGGGTCTGTTGGTCACTGGACAGGACACTGACATGTGCTTAGTTTTGGGTTTATTTCGTGTCAGTTCATCTTCTGTTTGATTTTTTGCTGCTCAATAGATAAACACGGGACATTTATTTACATTCTATGTCTACATAGTTGTGTATACATACTTTTTTGTTATTGGAGAAATTATTTTGTTTTGAAAACCACCAGATGCACTTCACCTGCGCTCGCTTGGTTTCCTGTTTGTTGTGTCTTGTTTTCACACTTCGCCTTCCAACAGAAAAGATCCAGATGACCAGACCAGAGTATACGGACTGGATGCAGTGTAAGCCTCACTTTTCACTTCATCACATGGAAAAAAATTATTTCACAACATTACTGTAAATTCATTTTGAAGCTTTGTCATAATATTCCAAAGACATCTGAAACATTCACATAGGTTTTAAATCCATGCTGTTTGTTCAGAACATTGGCTAAATTTAACAGAAATCTTCACTAAGTTTCTGTTTATTTAGCCACATTTCTGCGCATCCTCAGTGTCAGTCTTTTTCTAATTTTGTCACTTTCTGTGTCAGTGTCACAGTGCCACCTTCTGTTGGAGCGATTTCTGGATGTTTTAGTGATTCACAAATATTGAGCCAGGTCTGTTTTTGAGCATTTTGTCATTATAGTCTTGTCTTCCTGTGGACAAGGCCTTATTTTGCTGTGAACCAACTTGTGTGTGATACGTGTGACATTTTGGCTTTTCCTGTAGCCGACCACCGACTGTCAGTGGAAAAAAAGGCCTGTTTTCTTTAGTCTTGGCCAAGGACACACAAACAGATAAAACTGGGTCAGAACAGGAAGAGAACCACCAACCCTGAGGCACCGTCTTCACCTCACAAACTCCTTTATCGGGCTCGCTTTCACTCTGTATTTTTAGATGAAAAAGCTCTTACAGATGCGTCTCCATTTGGATGTGCCGTTTTTGGGCTGAAGTGTGGCTGGCTCAAGAACTGAAAAACACATCATCCACATCACAGCAGGTGCTTCTTAAGACACACAAAGCACTGCCAGATTTCGTTAAAATTAAATCAAAGACAAACCAGACATTTTCTCCCACGCTTAAGTTTACTCAATCACACTGAGGAGATGTCAGTTTTGTGCTTTTGCCTTGAAACATATGATGCATTTCATAGATTTGTGTTTTTATGTATTATGTTGTGAAAGGAAATCTTTAAAGGTGCACTTGAATATATGTTTTTGCCATTTAGATTTCTTTGTTTCACTAAATAAATAATACAAATCTGTGTCTTTACCTTGAGCATGCATGGCCACAATATGAACTGTTACTTGGCCTGGAGGTCGGCCCACTCAATATTTGTTTCTATAGCAGGGGTCTCGCATTCAAATGGAGATGGGACCAAAATAATACATCAGAGTTGGTCAAGGGTCACATTTTAAAATACAGGCCTCACTATGTTATATTCATTAGGCTATATAAAGCCTAATGTAGCATACATTCTAATATCTCCACATCCGTTGTTTTACATTTTATATCATACACACACAAGTGATATAGGTAACCAGGGTCCAACTGCGTCTTCCGGACTCAAATACATAGGTCGCTACATCCGGTGGTGTAGTTGCCTTGGCACAGTTGTTTACTCCAAATGCGATGGACATCAGACGAGATTTGGGGCAGTCCAGAAGCAACCCTCTTAAAAAAGAAAAAAAAAAAAAAAAAGAAGTTCTCTTTTGTCATCCGTTGTAGACGCAGCGAATGCTGTAACGGCAGAGAAAAAGCAGTTTTTGAACCGGGTTTTCATGAGAAAAAGATGTAAGTGAGCTAACTACAAAAACAGAAGCTCCGCGCACATACCGAGACTCACTGCGCCCATGAGCCCGGGCGGAGGCGCTGTGGGATGACAGAAGGATTGCTTCACTATGGCAACTACACCACCGGATGTAGTGACTTATGTCTATCTGAGACCGGAAGACATTAAAGCATAACTCCAATTGTAAGTCATTTGCTGTATTCTTGTTTATTTCAGAAGTTTTAAAGTCACATCTCAAACATATGCTTGATTGGTGGGTCACTATTAATAATAATCAGAAATCATCATGATTTTAACTTTCTAATTCTAGTGAATTTTGACTTTTCACCAAAGTTACAAAATGCTACTTTAAATTAAAAAAATTAGTTTGACATTGCCAGCTAAGAACAATTCACAATGAACATTATTAGATGTAGTCAGGACATTATGAACTTTATTTATTTTAATAAAAATAATAACAATAAATACATAAATAAATGTGTTTCTCTTTAACATCAACATGTCGTTATTTTTGGTTGCAATTATGGCCTAAAAACACCACCCAGCACAGCCAATCAGAGCACAGCCATCAGCTCCTGGTGATTGTGGTGAATAATTATTTTTGATTCAATTCAGACAGTACACAGTGCACACTATACTTTAATACTTTTTAACGGAACGCACAAAGGTAAGTAAACTAAAAAAGTTAGATACTCAAACTTTAATGTGTAATTAACACTTTTGTACAATTCCATTAAATGTATTTCAAAAACAAAATAAATGCAAAAATAAAATGTAAACAGTCCATTGACTGTTTTAAATGTTTAATTTATGTTGGAAAGCAGGTATATAACTTGTAGAAAAAAGAAAATCCCGCACACCGTCTCACTCTTTTTTGCAAAAATATTTATTGCATGACAACGTTTCGGTCGACTGACCTTCGTCAGGTATAGATGGTGGCATCTGGTGGCATGGTTAAAAACATTTCTCCTTCAAAACACAGCTACATCTAAAGACATGTCCATTTATGCCTTACCTCTCCCAGGACTTCCATGCAAAAGAGATTCTGAATCTCAGTGGGACTTAAAAAAAGGTAAATAATAAATAAAATAAATGTCTTTTTTCTTTTCTCTTGTTTGAAGATTTCGGGAGATTACTCAAGAAATAGTCGCCAACTTAAATGTCTTAATGTGTCGGTAAGTGTCTGAAAATAAGATTTGCTAATGAATCTAGTGTATTTTTCTGGTTTCAATTCCAGTTGCATTTTTTTCTCATTTCCAGTAAAAATTAATGCTGCTTTTTTAGTTTTATGGGAAAATCTTGTTTAAAGACAGTTAAAATATGCTAAAAAAAAAAAAAAAAAAGTCTTGTGAATGTTTGGCACTGACGTACTGTGCAAATACCCTGCCCAAAAGCCATGGTCCTCAATAAAAGCTGTCCCTCTGTAAAATTAAGATGAATAGCCCTGCTTTAGAGTCAGCTTGATTCACATTTTGAGACTCTTTTGAATAGTTGCTTGGTTAGTCTCAATACATTTTACTTAAGATTCAAGCTTATGCAAAGCTTGAAGTATTTTTCCCCTTCAGAAATTGCTCTAATGGCCAACCTTGAGAGCCTTCAAATGCCCTTTTACTTCTCTTATTGCCCTAAAATGCAAGTCAGTCGGAGGTTTTGACTTCCCCATTCTGTGGTCAAACAGTTATGCCAGCCAGAACTGTGTACAACATACGAAAGACGAACTCATATAGAATCACATTTATTTAAACATATTCACATTTGCAGGTAAACAGCAGGTTAGCACGTCCTTCTAACTGGACTCCCCCTCTTCTTTCCTCTTCCAAAATCCATCAAAGGAGAAGTAATAAAGCAACGGATCGAAGCAGCAATTGACACTTGCCAGACAGATCAGCGGCGTGACGTCTATTTTGGAATCTCTGAATAAAAACACCATCGAAATCGGCAAGAAAAAGACCGTAAACATCGCCAAATTCATAGCAAAAATCAGCATAACATTGACAGAGTTTTGCACTTTGGCTGAGACACTGACACGCTTCCTGAGAGTCAGTGACACCAACAACGTGGACACAATGTTCACCACGAGCAACGTCAGGATTAAAACAGGTTGTAAGAAAGGAATCGGCGGGCTGTCTGTGTTATGGTTGTCGTAGTCGAAGCACGTGGATTCGTTGATGAGTTTTAGTCCTTCCAGCAGCTTCACGCTTTCAGGAATGTTCACAATAATCACGATTAACCAAACGACAGCAGCAGCTTTCCCAGCGTTGGAAGCAGTTCTGATGTGGCGGGATCGTAACGGGAAAACAACAGCCAAGAGTCTGTCCACGCTTATGAAAGTGATGAAAACCGCACTGGAGCGCACGTTGTTTCGGAAAAGCATGGTGACAAAGTTGCAAGCCATATTCCCCAACGACCAAGTCCCGGTGGCGTAAAAATAGACTCTCCATGGCAACGAAATGGCTAAAAGCAAATCCGAAATAGCCAGGTTGATCATGAAAACGGCGCTGGGAGATTTACGGTTGTGACGTCGGAGAAGGATCCATAGCGCGACCACGTTGAGAGGTAAACCCACGACGATGACGGTCCCGAAAACAAAAGCGTAAGTGCGGTACTGGGATTCCTCGTGCCGGTGTGTGGAGTTCGACATTCTCATGAAAGCTATGAAGGAGAAGTGAAGGGGGCTAAATGAAGCAGAGAGGTTTGCCGCAAAAGCTCCGCCCACACGTAAATCTGACATCAACAAAGGAGACAGGAAGTTACGGTTTTGAAAGCTAAGAAAGAGGAATTTGCACAAGAGAGCGTATGTGCGTGATGTAGTTCTCTGAAGGTTTTGGAAGTTATTTAGACTTCTGTGAGGTCAAAATGTTACTGTAAACCAAAGAAATGTTTAGTAATTTGACGAATATGACAAGAGCTGTGATTTCCCTCCAATATTTTTTTTTAAAAGTCATTACTGAACAGCAATAACCAACTTGATTCTTTGTAGCTAAAAACACTTCAGACTTTGGGACACAACAACAAACTATTGTTTATGTTAAAGTGACAGTGCAACTTTCTGGAGGTGAAAAGTCAATGCATAACCTCATTGAAATTGAAAGCTAAAACATTAGTTTGAGTCAGGCATCAGCTTCATGCCATAATGTGGAATATTATAGCCAAAGTCGTAATATTTGCATGGAAACAAGCAAACAGAGGCCCTCCTTCAAGACACAAAAGGGTTAGAGTAATAACATTTTTTATCAAGATTTTGACCCAATAAAAACATCCATGTAAAAAATTATGCTTTTGTTCAAGTCTATATTTTGGCTAAAAGTTACCTGGTGTACCTTTAAATGGCCATTAAAATACATAGTTTAATTATGAATAAAAAATTGAATAAATATATATTTTTTTATTTTTCAACTTGAGCAACTTGTATCACAGGACGTGACATCAGCAAAACAATTAAACTGCTAATCTGTTTTACACAGAAAACCTAAGAAGCAAAGAGACCTATTTACTTTCATCCCCATAACTACTACATACAGTAGATAAATGTGAATGTGATACCGACGATCATCCTCAGTTATTCGGTTTGTGTATTGTTTTACAAGCACCTTTTTTTAAGTTTTCTTTTGCACAGCCAACATCACACATGCATAAATTCCCCTGTTT
The DNA here is from genome assembly GCA_038363315.1 of Mugilogobius chulae. Lineage (NCBI taxonomy): Eukaryota > Metazoa > Chordata > Actinopteri > Gobiiformes > Gobiidae > Mugilogobius > Mugilogobius chulae. Next base: position 23,635,793 of record CM076415.1, read on the forward strand.
TATATTTCATCAATAGACTAGTCCATCTGGTGGGCTGGGGAAGCTTCTTTGATGAAAACAACAAAACCAGACAAGAGCTTGCTGTTTTTCTCTGTGATTTTTCAGTCACCTGAATGTACAGTATGTGTATGAGTTGTAAAGACAAATTTGATTTAGTTGTTGTTTAGTTGTTGTAGCAGCATAACAATGATAAACTCATGTGCGTTTGTTCTGCTGAACTGCAGCAGTTGGGCCTGAGAAAAGTTTTCCCATAGAGCGTCAATGCATTTTTCGTCACTTCAAACGTCTCGTGTTCTGCTGACACGGCATCTTCAGCTTTAACAAAGGTCTCAGTTTGAAGTTAGTTTCATTTTCACAACAACAAACTTTCCCTATTTTTTCAATGCCCCAAACGCTTACACGGAATTTAGCCTATAGCTTAACTCTCTGCCCGCTCTATCTCTGCTCTCCCCTCGCTCAGGCCACCATCGCTCTGATTGGTCAAAACTGATCACACCGTCACAAGACTGGAAGGCACTAAACCGCACTCAAGAAAAATCGCGGAACAAAAAACATTTTTTCGACATCACTGAGCACAAGCTATTGAAAAACAACAGGCCAGTTCTAATTATTCGTCCATGGATAAAATCTTGTAGTTCCAAATAATCCCTCTGTGCCATTGGTTTATAGCTTTGCATTGATAAAATAAAAAAGCATGATAAATATCTGAATTTTATGTATCTGTCTTTATTTAAGATTGATAAAATGTAAGAAAGTCAGCTCAGGTACCAAAAACATGTATTCAGAAGTCTTATTTTGTGAAACTGTATTTAGCTACTGTTACTCTGTTTGCAGCTACTTTTCTAAAATCAGATAAAAACATTGCATTGTTGCAGCACACAACTTAGACTTTGACTGTCTACATGTTTGTATTTACTCACAATTATTCACAAAATTCCAAGGATCAAAACTGTCATCTCGCCACTTTCCAACAAAAGATAAGAGTCATTTAAATGGGTCCTATTGTGTTTTTTTTTTTTATATTCAGTAAGAAACTAGATCATATGCAGATCAGTAATTTACCTTTTGTTCTTTGCAAAACACAAAGTTGATCTAAAACAGCTTGAAAATAGAAGCAGCTCAACTGACTTCCTGTTCAAAACTGCAGATCCGATAAGCCCCGCCTCTTCATTTTGAAATGTAACTGTAAGAAGCAACAGACTTAAAATAACACATTATTATTGTTGTAAAGTGGCTCTGGGACAGTTTTGAACCATTTATGCTTCACTTTGAGTATTAATCTTGTGAAATATATCAAGTAAATACAGACAAGTGGGAGGGGATAGGTGGTAGGTGAGAACAGAGATTTCTGAGCACTTGAGCTTCAGCTGAAGAACAACACAAGATTACTCCAACATGCATGAATCAATTAAAATAGAACTTTGAGTAAACTAATGGTGATTTTGACATAATAGGTCCCCTTTAAAAAGTGCTGTTTGTGAAAATTAAGATGCCAGGCTTATTAGCTCTGCAGTTTGAACAGGAAATCAATGAACCTGCATCTATTTCTGAACCATTTAAGTTTTGCGTTTTATAATGAGCAAAATAACAAAAAAATCCAGTATGCCAGTGCAATAGAGATTTTCTTCTTTTAAAAATGCAAAACAATAAACCAAAAAATAAAAAGCTGTTTGGATATTTAAGTCATGTTTTTGATTTGACCACATAATAAAATTCAATACGATACAGTTGATTGCAAGTAAATGAACTGAATACATTTTCAAAGTATTCTTCCCAACTGTCGTCATGTTGTACTAAATGAATCAGTCAGAATTATACCATGAATGATTAATCTTAAGATGAGTAAAAACTGAGAATCACAGCAAATATGTTTTGGGAAAATTCTGTAGAGCTTTGAAGCACTTATCTCCCACTCAAGCAGCCGACGGCATTAAGTACAGTGTATCTCAATGAATATTTATCATGTCGTTAACTTTCACAGCCATTTTCAGTTCTGCAAAGTCCCTTCTGCTTTTTTTTGTCACTGTGAGAAACATCTGACTCACTGTGTATAATTTTCTTCAGTTTACTCACAACTCAACCGTCATAAGAGTCAAAAGTTCAACAGGTAAGACACGATTGCTCTTTATTTCATTATTATTCAAACTGCAGGATTTTGTCCGTTGAATGTACACATGAGGATTCATTTAGTGTCTGCTCTACTTTTAATCAGACTAGAAACATTTTGGGAGCAACTTTATACCATTGTTTAGTTGGTATTTTCAGATTTAGACAATCTCTATCGATGCTAAAGATAATTTAGTCAACAAGGCCAATGTGCAAAAACATATGCTTTGCCAGATTACAGCTGAAGCTAGTTTTCATCTGCATGTCTGGAGCAGGAAAGAAATATTACAAATACACACTTACTACCAATGACAACTTAAAAATATACAAAAATAATCTCACAACCAGTATACCAAATACAATTCCTGATACTGATACTGCTGCTTTCCCAATAGTTTTTTTTTTAAAGCAGAACTAACATTTACCTTGTAAAATATCTGTGTATGTCACCCTGATGTATTTTTTGGTTCTTTGAGGGCTGGACCATTAATTGAAAAATCAAGAGATCTTGATCCAATCGAATCAAATTGTCAATTATTTGGTGGTGGGTTTTGAATCGAGGGGTTAAAAAAAAACAATATTTTGTCAGTAAAACTTTGAGGCAGACTATTTATATATATATGTAGTTTAAAAAAAAAATCAAATAAATGGGACATTAAAAGTTTTGTTTTATCTTCACAAATGTCATTTTTTAAACAAAATCAAATCAAAAGTCGAGATCAATCAATAAGAAAATAAAAATGATAAATTGATTCAACACAGTCTCACTAGATGGTGTACTTTTACCACGACACAAAAACAGCGTATTTTGACCACGACTTCACAGCTATTTTTAGTACTTATGTTACGTCGTGCATTTAGCACGATATGAAAAAGAGTAAAAATGACACGAGATTTCACAGCGTCAAAATAGAATGAGTTTTGGTTGCAGCCACGTGGGGACGTTTTCTTTAAGTGAAACAGGTAAGTTCAGGCATAAAGTTATTAAAATTGGTAAGTTTAGGTCTGGGGCTTGGGACAGGTTAAAATTAGAATTAGGATTTCATTAATATTCATAAATAAGAACACGTCTTCTTAACAACCACCATTGAAATGAATGGGGACTGTGACGCATACTATAATTACACAGGACAGCCGTGAACTCGTGCTAATCATACCTCATTTACATATTGTGTAATGTTGTGGTAAATGTACACTTTCTTGTGAGATCGGGCTCATTGATTATATGTTTTCCTAGATCGCCCAGCTTTACTTTGAAGCAAGTGTCGGCTCTCTCAGCTGCCTCTGCTCCAAATATGGCTACTGCAATTTCTCCGCGTCATCCCCATGTCAACCGGAATTACTCTCCTTAGAAACTCTGGCTTTTTGATTATTTTTTACTATTATTATTTAGCTGTGTAAAATGTGCTTGGATGTGTTTTTGCTGCTTTGTTTAAATTCTACACTTATGCAAAAATAAATAAAGTTTCAGACTCTGTGGGAGTATGTTCCATTCTTTGATGGTTTTGAAACAAAGAGGCCGAGCTATACATTTAGGTAATCTGCAGTCACTGTGGCTTGTGGACCTGGAGGTTCTCATGGCTGTATCTGCCAATACCACATATTGTGCAAAACCATGCAGTGCAGAAACTGAAAGCTTTCTTGCAGCTCTGTGAACTAGGTAGAAATTGGAACATATAGCGCTATAACTGCAATTTATTGTGCAAATAACAACGTAAAGATCTTTTGTCATGTATTTAGTAATAAACTATGACATAGGTAGATCAGTAATTTACATTTTGCTTACTGTCAAACAGAAAATTGATCTAAAACAACTTAATAATAGAAACAGGTCCTGTTCAAAACTGCAGAACTGATAAGTTCCGTCTCTTTGCGAAAAAATTTAACTATAACAAGCAGCAGATTTCTCGATTGAAAAGTGTACATGACCATTTTGAGCTCCACACTTTTCAGAATCAGGCTGAGGATATTTGGTGAAAACAGGGATTTTCAGAACAGTCGAGCATCATGTGCAGAACAAAATAAGATTACTCAAACATGCATGAATCAATTCAAAAACAACTTTTAGTAAACTAATGATGAGAAAACACTGTTAGAACTTTATTAAAAACTCCATAGACAAGTGTATTTTACATGATAGATACCCAATACTGCAAAATTTAATGGATTGGCATCAATGTCCAATCGCATTATCAGATCGGCGCATTACTAATTGTAAGTCAGATTTTGTCTTTCCATGACTCAGGGAGATGTGGCCTGCCTAATGTGTAAAATAATTTGAGATTTATTCCTTTTATCACTTTTATTATGGTTGTCTGTGTGTGTCTGTGCTGCACTTTTTTTTCTTTTTTTTGTACATATGACTTATTGAACTGCGCGGTTCTCCTGACTTACGTCCTTTGACCAACTTTGTGGTTAAGAAAACATAATCTTGATCAGTATACTATCAGTTTGACGAGTAAGCCACGTGTCACACACTTGAAACTGTCTTGTATCTCTATGATCTGGCAACGCATCAAACCCAAACCACTAATACAAAAGCAGATGAGGTAGAGCTCAGTTAAATTTACTTCAGTAACTTGTTATGTAATCGTACTTCTGTGAGTTCTTATAGTTCTGTTTTGCCTCACACCTGTGGATAGTTCCTGTTGAGAAGCACTAAAAGTAACCAATATTTAAAAATCACAAAACAGACAGGTTTGCATTAGCATTAGCTTTGCCACACAAACAACACATTTTATAAACACATGGGTTTTCCCTGGTGAAACATTTATATTGTATGTGAAAGTCTTAACGTGTTGAAAATGATAATCTAGCCTTAGCTTGTTGTTGTGACATGTTTAATTAGTTTATCGCATTACTAATGTTTCATAGGGAATGAATAGACAAAAAAGGATTATCTGCATTTTCAGTCCATAGTGGGCCTAACAGCAGCAGTATGAAAAGGGCTGAAAACAAGCTGAACACTAAACTGATAGTGACACAATGATACTTTAAGCTTGTAGCATTACAATAAACATGTGTAGGTAATTAGATAAATCTTTAAAATTTATGTTTTTGGACCACTTGAGCGATAACTGTCTCTGCATAAACAAACACTGTCTTTAGAGTCGATGTAATCTCTCTGTGATCCATAGTAGAAAAGCTTCAAAATTGTCAACGGGACAACATATTCGAAGAACTAGACATTTTTGACTGTCATCTGAAAGTAAATGACCTTCGGATGAGAGTCAAATAGTAGTAATTTTAGATAGTAATTTTATAGGATAGGAATAGGAAAAACTGTTTCTTGCTCACCATCTGACCATAAAACAAGCACATTCCAGAACAAGAAGCCAACCTATTTATTAAATATCAGTTTGACAGTTACTCCTAAGCTTACTTGAGTCATTTTCTAAACTACATTTACGTAGTCTAGGTCTCTAGGAAATATTACGTAACAATATTTTGAAGAAACTTTACTCTTGCATAACAGCAAATGTGGACTTAAGGAAATACGTATATTGTGTTAAATATAGATACAAAGACATGGAGATGAATAAAGGGATTCAATGGCTCAAAATATACCAACGATAGCTGCGAGCTAAATGCTAACACGATGTGACGTGTTACTGACTATCTATTAAGGGATTTTTTGTTTATCAACACGGGCGACGTGCGCACACCCCGCAACGTGCCACCTTTGTCGGCTAACTACAAGAGTTTATCTCTGTGCGAAAACAAAAGTTATGCTGCAAATTCAACAATTTGACAAATTTGACCCTACGACCCTTAAAAGTTACATTCAGGTGAGTGAATAAACTGCAAGAAAAACACTGTCTCAAGTTTCAGGAGACAGACGTCTGTCAAACTGGTTCAGACCTGATCAAAACAGCTGCTCTCGTCCCATTTCGTTGTTTTATTCAAAGGCAACGGGGCCTTTCTATGTGGAGTTTGCATGTTCTCCCCGTGTCTGCGTAGGTTTCCTCCGGGTACTCCGGTTTCCTCCTACAACTAAAAACATGTCCATTAATGCCAACCCTGACCCTTCCCCCAGGGCTCCCCTGCAAAAGAGATTCTGAATCTCAGTGGGACTTCCCTGGTTAAATAAAAGTCAATAAAAAAAAAGGAGTTTCCCCAGCTTAAACAGACAGAGAGGGGCTCCTTCTGCATAACGCATGTGCAGTAGGGCGGAAAGTGACGTCGACCCAAAATCCCTCTATCGAAGTAATTCTACAACCATACCTTAGTAACCATTTTATAAACAGGGGCCAAATTAAGATTTTGGTTAATGTGCACTTTATTGTCTCCGTAGGGAAATTTGTCTACTGCATTTGACCCATCTCTTTAAGATCAGTGAGCACCACAGTGCAGCGCTCTGGGCCACATCTTCAGGGCTTCTTTCTAGGCTTGGTCAGTTTTGGCCTGGAGGAAACTAACCTAGACATGGGAAGAAAAGTGCAAACTTCACAGAGAAAGGCTCCGGTCACTTGAATGGAAAATCCATACTATATACTGTTTAAAAAATTATTGTCAGGTCACAGTGTCCCTCTTTTGAATTTCTGTGTGTGTGATTGACAGATTGAGTAGTCAATCAGGGACAAGCAGGTAACTTGCCTTGCCTTGGTCTGATCTGGGCGTGGCAAGGCATTGACATCATCCAAGTCATGTTCCAATGTTCATGTCCTCCACAGGCAGTGTCCTAGGTTTGGTTAGCATTTGGCTAATTTTTCAAGGATACACAAGTGTATCCTTCGATGCCTCGCTCTGAGGAATTTACCCATAATGCACAGTGAACATTTTAGAGGAAAACATAAGTTTTAAAAGTAATTTATATGCAAAGAAAATACTTCTCTTGTAAAACATTTTTTTAATGAATCCTATTTTTTTGAAGTCTTCCTGAGAACATGAACCCCTCCCTCATGTGTGTTCTGCTGCTTCATTATGTTCTATTAGCAGTCACTTTGGGTCGAGTAAAGCCACTTCGAAGGAACTGACTTTGAAGGAACTGGCTTTGAAGGAACTGGCTTTGGAGGCAAGGCACAAGGTACAAGGCTTTGGGAAACAGCCCTTGTCTCCCATATGAAAACCAACATGGCTACTTATGCAAAAAAAACATAGAAATGCAAAAAAATATTACAGAATGAATGAGCGAAGCAGGAAAAAAAAAATTTAATGTGAGGTGAGTGAAGTTAAATTTAGGTTTAAATGACGGACGATCAATCAGCTTCGTTACACAAATAAACTAATGATTGCTCGGTACGTTGTGCAGTTGATCTGAAACGCAGGCAGAGTGGGTCATGACTAGACCACTCTTCGCAACTTGCTGAAGCGTGGACTCTAGATCCCAGGCAACTGGGTCACGCGGAGGACAAACGTGAGGTGAGTGTGCTAGCCACTCTGCCACTGTAATGATTGCTTAAACTGCAAAGAAAATATAAATTGTGTGTTTAAACCTTCTGGAGCTTTGATATGTGAAGTAATTCTGTTTAAAAATTCATATTTAATTAACTGAACTTACGTAAAACTTGAACTATCACATCAAACTAAGTCAAAATTAGAAACATAAACGTTAAATAGGTTTTAAAGTCATTTCACTCCATTTATCTTGACCCTTTCTGAGCAGGTAGCGTATGTTATAGTGTTTTGTAAGTGCATTGACGTCACTTCTCTTCACAAGTTGCAGAACATGCTACAGGAAGGTAGAGCTTTTCTGATTACATACTGTGAGCTTGGCCTTGAGCTCCGAGACGCATTATTGAAGGAGGAGAAAGAATGTGAAAAATAATGATTAGACCTTCTCAGCTGCGGTTTGTGAAGCTGTGGTTAAGTGTGGCTATGCACTGCTGGGTGATACACGTTCATTTGCTTTAGTCACAGAACAACAGTGAGCTTTGCAGATGAGCAAGAAGTGGTCTCATTAATGTAACATAAAAGAGAACGCTACAGAAATGTCACTGTCAGGCTCTTACGTATTGTGCTTTGTATCTACTTTAAAAATTACCACAGTTTATCTGAATTTGACTCAATTGTGCCATTAACAGCATGTCAGATTCATGTCTAAATAATTGGACAGATTTCAAATGTGTCATACTCACTTAAGAGTAGTGCTGTCAAACGATACATTTTTTAAATCAGATTAATCACACTTTCAAATTTTGATTATTCACGATTAATCACAGGTAATTGCTTGATTGCAGACTTTCAAAGCTATTCTATAAAAGACTACACAATTTTGAAAATTACTGTTAGAATGTCATAACATTCAAATGTTTGTTACAAATGTTTAGCTGCATTTAGCCTGTAGACTTCAGACAATGGTTTTCTTTTAACTGTCATTACATATGTTTGAAATTGCTTGCCTGGAGAATCCAGCCTCACCGCTGCACCAGCGGATGAGTCTGGTCGCCCCCCGAGTCAACTGGATTTCTACGGCGGAGCAAAGCTCACCTAACAGACAGCGGAGGGAACCAATCAGAGAAGAGCATAAAGGCTTCTACTGCCGTAAGCTGTTGGGATCTCTCTCGCGCTGTCATCTGCCGGTAAGGGCGGTCCCCTTACCGGCTCGAGGCGACTGCACTGCCTTGACCATCTTGAACACGACTATTGACGCAATGTCTTTTTGGTAATTTAAAACGGCATTTACCGGTGAATGGAACAAACTCTCGGTTTTCCGGTGCGCCATGTTGTTTATCCTTCCGCCACGCTGCCTAGATCCATGCGCGCTGCGCACAGCAGGGACACAAAAACCATGTGACTGAAATAAACGATTTTCATTGCACGGTACGATCTGGATTTCGAAGGAAACGCCCTTGGAGGGGAGGGCGACCAGACTGACATTTTCTCTGTGTAAAAATACAGAGAAATGTCATTCTCGATCCCAGGCAATGAAATTGCCCCACAAGACAGACAGACAAACATGTAAACTACCGTAACAAAGCTAAACAGGAAGTGCAAATCCTAGAAAAGTGGGCGGGACAAAATAGGGTCAATACAGTTGGTTTATTGTCGTTGTGACTGTTAGTTTTGGAAGGTAACTTGTGGGATCACCTGTGGCTATATGCATGATATTTTGCATCTTTAACGCTGTTGAAGGGTACATGCTGGGATATCCATTTAGCAAAAACGTGGTTTAACTTTTGTTAACATTGCCGTGCTCGGCTTGAAGTTGATGTAAGTTGGTAGCAGCGCACTTGGCGCCGTTGTTTGGCTTTAAGGTGGTATTTCAAGCTTGTTGTGCTTCGGTGAAAGGAGAGTTCATCATTGGAATATATGTACACTACCTTCGTTTTATCTAGAGTCTCGGCAGGTTGTTTTATTTTTTTCAAACAGAAATGTTCCGCCGACCCGAGCGCACCAGTCGCAGTCTCCCCACTCATCTTTACACTGCGTATGTATTCACTTGAGCCACTACGAAGCAGACCTAACAACAACCTGTGCCGCCACCTTACAAGTATCCCTCCACGCTAAAGCGTGTACTGAGCGATCAATATAAATATTGTGATTAATCTGTGAAAATCCATGATTAATGCGTTAATTTTTTCATGATTAATCACATGCTTAACGTGTTAACTTTGACAGCCTTACCTAAGAGTAAAAAGTATTTAGAGAAACACATACAAGAATTCCGCTGAAGCAATGTCAGAACAAGATTAAAACCACCAAAAAATAAATTTGCATCCTTTATTATTTCAGTGGAGTCCAAAAGAGTTTCAAAAAGCCAGAGAAATAGAAATAGACTAAACTGTGCCCCAAAGTTTCTGGTCACTCCCAACTAAACGTTAGATCAACAAATTATTCATAGACTCAAAGTGAAAATGTCACCACTAAAAAGGCCCAAACTCATCCTGTTATCATCGCATCGTCTTACCCTTTCCTGCTCTTTCCAACTGCAAACTCACTCAGACCTAACCTTTGCAAAGAACAAATCAAAAATCCTGCGTTAATGGCATCAATTATGTCATTCCGCCTGTCTGAAATCCTCAGGTAAATGGTGTGGATCTTTCTAAGGGCAGACGTATGCGGGTCACGAGTCGGCCCTAAGTGGATTTCTCAGGTAGAAGCTGCTGCCACTTTCTCCGGGCCCCTAATATTTATGAAACTTGAGTGCTTCTTGAGACAGATAATCTTTGTTATTAGCGCTGTGGGTGAAAAGAGTGCTTTAAAATGCTAGGCCTGCCGCTAGCTTAAACGACTAGATAGACAAGAAGAGTTGGCAGGAAAGTCAGCGTAGCATGACAATGACTTTCCACAGTTTTTGATACAACTGTTGTTGTAGGATAAACACATCTACTTTTAAAAGTATGGATTGCTTCAGTCTGTTGTAACATAAAGGTCTGTCAATTGCAAAATGAATTGTAGTTAAAGATAAAAACATAATTGCGTTGTTATTTCATGTCCTACAATTGTACACATAAAGCAGGTAACTTGTCAGGTAGAGTGATACTGTCATAATGTTATTGCTTTGTTTATATTATTTCACAATTATTAATCTTTTGTATTAATTATTCATTCATTTTTCTAGCTTTATTTAGGGTCAGCAATCTGAGCAAGAGTGACTTCTACTCTATCTACTCCAGCTCTTCCGAGGTATTCCCGAGGCTTTTCCAGAGACACAATCCCTCCAGCATGTCCGGGGTCTTCTCTGAAATCTAACGGTGGGACATGCTCAAAACACCTCCCCAGGGAGGCGTCCAGGAGGCATCCTAATCAGATGCCTGCGCTGGCTTCTTTCGATGTGTAGAAACAGCGACTCTACTTCAAGTTCCTTCTGTGTAATTATGCTTATCACCTTATCTCTAAGGATGCCCCTGCCTGTGGAAGAAACTAATTTTGACCATTTGTATCCGTGACCTTGTGTTTTCAGTCATTATCTAAAGCTCATGACCATAGGTGAGGGTTAGAACGTAGATTTAACGGTAAAGTAAGAGCTTTGTCTTTTGACTCGGCTCCTTTTTCACCACAACATTTCGATATCCTTCCCTCACTCATGAACAAGACCCTGAGATACATTAAATCTTGCACTTGAGGGAGGACTCTCTACCACCTGGAGAGGGCAAGTCACCCTTTTCCGGTCGCAAACCATGGTCTCGAATTTGGAGCTGATTTTAATCTCCACTGCTTCAAACTCTGCTGCAAACCCTCCCAGTGCAGGTTGCAGGTCCTGGTTTAATAAAGCCATCAGGACAACATCATTTGCAAACAGCAGAGATGAGATGCTGTGGTCTCTTGTTTATGATTTACTGTCTATACTGTATTTTGCCTCAACAGCATGAGACACTTTATAAAGTGTATTATTCTGATTTACAAACATGTAAGAAACATCCACAACTCATTGTTCACTGCCAGATCTTTTGGCATTCATTAATTTTAGACTGTTTTAGCAACATGTCTGAAGAAATATGAGGTGTACCAAGCAACTGGTGACTGGAATATTTCTCATTTTCCAGTTGAAAAAAATGCACTGGAAAACAACTCAAACAGAAAAATACAATTGCAAACTGGGAGCTGGAGAAACTTGAGAAAACAATTACAACAAAATGTGGATCAGAGAGATTACCGGCTACAAACAATATGTAAACTTTAGGTTAAATCTATAACATTTAATTAAACTTTTTTTTTCTTTTATTGTTTTACTTACCATTTGATTCAGCTAAATCGCTCTGAAGTCGAAACTTGTCATGTTCAACTGGGAAATATCAGAACTCCGTGATTTCCTGGAATACTGCAATAGACAGAAAGAACCAGTGTCAAAATTAAACTATCACTGTGCACAAACCCCATAACAGAATAAATAGAGCAAGTAGCTGAAACTCTCCTGAAAAGTGACAAAGTGTAACTTTAATGCCAAACTGAAACAACAAAAAAAAAAACTTCAAATTTGGTTACTAGTTGGGTTGTAAAAATCTGACTAAATAAGCTTAAATTGTTGCCAGTTGGCGCCGATGAATTTTATTATTGCGAGGCGAGCCGCAGGGCTGTTGACTTTTCAATGCAGACTTCTACAGCAGTTACTGTATATTCTGTTAGCGGAAATGCACCAACAGGTCATGAATCCTCGCCAGATCAGAGGGTTAGTGCTAGTTAGATCTACGTCCGCTGACGTTGTTTGGTTCACCTCGGGAAATTTGTAAACTTTTAAATTAGCTGCCCTACGTCTGAGTGTTTACAGGCATTATTATTAGGTATCCCTGTACTTTACTTGTTTTACAAACTTTAATGGAAGTGGCGGACAGATATGCATTGATGTATGCGAATAACTTTTTATTTATGTCAAGACAGCAACATTTCTTGTGCTTTTGGTTTGTTTATGATGACTCTTTGTTGCATAGTTGCGATGGGTGAGCCACACGATCATACGTCTCTTTTATCCATTTACACTGATAAAAGTCCCAACATTCAAACCACGGTCCAAACTTTCAACAAAACCCGATTAATCATCCCTTTCTGAGGTTCTTTAAATTGGTATTGGCCCCCAAAAAACGGAATCAGTTGGGCCTAATATACAGTAGTTTGAGTACAACAAAGATAATTGCACTTTTTAAAAAATAATATACCTAATGTAACTTTTGTTCTGTAATATTATATTTGTCACTATGCATTCTTCTGCACTGTTCTGTAAAGCATCATCTTGTTTTTTGCAAATGAAAATAAGAGCCTACTACAGAGACAGACTGTAAAATAGGCTAACCATTCAAACTCATGACGCCTGGTAAAAGATGTGACCAGTTTATGCACGAGAGACACAAAGGTGTGAGACAGACATATGATAGAGACTGCTGCACTTTTCATGCAAGACCAGGTTTCATGCAGAGAAATAATAACTGACTCTGGCTTTGTGCTTTTGCTTGTCCAGGTGTGAAACTGCACTGCCACATACAGAGAACCCCAATGTTCTGCACAATGAACCGCAATTTCAGCAGTCTCAGTCAGAAAATTGCAAACATTAAACTATATTTTCTGTAAAATAAATAAATATTGAAATAATGCTTGTCTGTACCAGTGGCGGACCGTCAGGGCCTGCAAGGCCTTCTCTGCTGGCCTAAAAATATCTAAATAATAAACTGATATAACTAATATTTAGTGCATGCATGCATAATAATAATAATTCAATAATTATTCATCAGCTTCTTCGTAGCATTTCCCATCGTTTCGCAGCTTTCAGGCGTGTGTTTCATAATATATTGTTTTAACCAATCATATTTCAGCATCAGTTGTTGTCAGGGTCAGTGAAATCTGCCCGAGGCCTTCACAGACTGCGTTTACATGATCAGGGAAATCAGACTAGGCTAGAAAACCGGACTCTACTTGGTTTTCCCCTCAAACCGGTTGGACCAGTTTTGCTCCTGTTTACATGTACAAGAGTAAACTGATTACCCTGAAGAGACATGCTCTGCTGTGTCAGATTCACTACTGCATGATTGAGGCTGTAATTTGTTGAACTACTTTAACATTGTTAATGTTGTTTATTTTTATTAACTGTTTGTAAAAAATGACATACTTTTATTTCTGGAACATGTAGGACTGTGTTAAACATGAAGTTAAATGCGAGATTGTGTGTGCCATTTATTGTTGGAATGTGCAGTGGCCAGGGGTTGTGAGCTGCTCAGTTGCATTTGTCCAGCTGCAGACCGATTGTCTGTTTACATGAGTCTGAAATCAGACTACAATCGGTCGGGACCACGTGCGCCAACTGGTTTTCCGAAAACCGGTTTACAGCTCCTCAATAGGTCTGCCCGGGTTTACATGCGCTTTGGAAAACTGGTTTAAATTGGACTAGGCTAGTTATCCAGTTTTCCTGGCCTCCATGTAAACGCCCTGACAGTCAGTTTTGAAGGCTCCATCTCTTAACCATAAGCGCGTATCAAGCTCTTGCTTCAACCAATCAGATTTTACGTTGACGACGCCAAGGCCTTCTAGCAGGCCACCGGCAACGTCACGATAACTACGGCATTTGATTGGCTGTCTGTGCTTAATGTTGTTTTGATAGCAGTTTTGTCACAGTGGCTAAAGGGAGAGAAGAGATCGATTTGGTTACAAATTTATTGGTAAAGCCTTTTTCAAGACGGACTTTTCAAGAAAATCTGGACATTGTTCAGAAAGACCGGGCAACTTCGAACCTAGCATCTCTCTGAGCTAGCCTGTCACAAGCGGGAAAGGGATTTGTTCTGCGGGACACTTACAAGGTGCTTTCCAAAACCTTTAGCGAACCCAGGGTGGATTTACAGCTAAACGAGCAAGTGTGGGGGGAAACATAGCTGCGTAAGAGAGGAGCCGATATGAGGAAAATCTACGAGGCCACTGGAAGCGGCGCCGGGTGCCTCAAGGACGAGACGGGATCCAGCGCAAGATCCGCGCGCCCACTACCACCAGCTCCAGATTCAGGACCATTTGCGTTTTTGGTGTACAAGTAATTCAGACTATTGGTGAGTAAATATTTTTGGGTGTGTGTGTAAATACGTTTATTCTGACTATAGAAGTAACGATGCTTTGCTCATTATCGCGTGCCTGCGTAATAGAATAGTTTAACAGCCATCAGCTGGTTATTGACAAGTGAATATATTTAAAAGGAGCACCACTGAAGGCCTAGGCAAGAAATGCACGGCCCGCCACTGGTCTGTACATATATTGAGCAATGCGTGTCATAATTGGGGAGTTCATATTCGTTCTCAAACAATATTGCTGTGAGTATGTCTATAAAAAGTAAACTTTTCACACTGGACTGCAGTGTGAAGAAGTTCCTTCAAGACTAGGAAGAGCATTTGAGGGGAGTATATGTTGAAGCTCATCAAGGGAATGCAAAGCAGTAATCAAAGCAAAAGGTGGCTTCTTTAAAGAACATAGAATATGACATATTTTCATCTGTTTCACACTTTTTGGCTGTGTACCATACTTCCACATGTGTTCATTCATAGTTTGGAAGCCTTCAGTGTGAATCTACAATGTTTATGGTTATGAAAAAAAAAAAAGTCTTTGAATGAGAAGGTGTGTCCAAACTTTTGGTCTGTACTGTATATGTTTTCTAATTATGTCAAGCAAGCCCATATTGACTACAACTTTATTGTGTGAAATTAGATTGTATGATAAAGAACTGAAATCATCAGTGAAAACGTACAAGAAGCCTCAATGTAACTGTACATTGTCCTAATAAACCTTAACCTAAAAGTTTAGGTTCAGTAAAATTCACTCCCTGGGTTTATTTTAACTGCCATTAAAGCAATTTGATATTATTACCCAAGACAGACTAACATTTTAGCTACCTAAACAGAGCAAACAGTAAGTGGTCGAGTCAGAAAAAGGAGAATACTGTAGGCATGTATATACAATGTAAACTGATAGAATAAACACAAACACATACATTGAGATGCACCGAGATTTTCCAGTTCTGTTATTGAATAGTTAACTTTAAATACTGGTTGATACATGGTGGTATTATTAACATCGATTTCATACTGTGAAAGAGGAAGTAGGTATTTACAATCAATTCGAACCTTTTGACACATCACTTGTTTCACATGCATGATTATTTAGCACGTAGCTCGTAGCTAGACACACATTTGACGCAGGCTTGGCAACATTTAGATGGCCAATCAGCTCTCAGCCGAAAGTGTCTTAAAATGACTCACAAGGTTCTTTCTTGCCAGTCTGATAGATACAGTCATAAAGTGGTTAATAAAGAGATAAAACAGTGTGTAGGTGTCCGATTGTTTTTCCCCTACCAAAGCAAGGTCATTGAAGTTTGTCAAAAAGACTTTTCTGTAAAGCTTAAAGAAGGCTAAAGTCATTATAACATCACCAGGGCATGTTCTGAGAGATGAGTTTTCTTGTTACATGGGGAGACTGTAAAACTAATTGTTATTTAAAGATTTTTGTTCCAACACTACTTCTCTCTGTAGACAATGATGTGTACACTTTCTTATTTTTGTATCGTCCTATACATCCCACTGCGGCACCTGGTGTTCCAATGTCTCCAAACCAAGTACTGCCCAGGCCCAACCTGCTTAGCTTCCAAAATCTGATGGGATCAGGCTTTGACATGTACAAGCTCAACTAAGTTTTCTGTCAGAAGTTTGCTGCTGTGTGGTCAGATAGCTGTGTTTGTTACTGGTTTTATCATCTGATGCTACTCAAGTGAATTGCCCCTGGACAGATAAATAAAGTTGTCTGAATCTTAAAGTTCTGACATTACTTACAAAATAATTAAAAAGTAATGTATCACAGCTTTAATCATAAGGTCAATTTATCTAAAAATGCTAATTTCATATATCATTGGTCATATGTCTTAAGAAAATGATAGTAGTAGTAGTAGTAGTAGTAGTAGAAGGGAAAGTAGAATTTATCTGTCATGACCCAGAGCATCCTAAATATAATCTTTACACCTCTCGCACAAAAGTGTCACGCAATGTTTTTTTCAATATTTTTTTCTTCTTTCCTGTTCAGTACAATTTAACACTAACACATTGCAAGTTTTGCAATGCAACACTTACACTGCCAAACGTAACACTCTTTTCCTTTATCAATCAACCAAGGTATTGCAAATTACTATAAACTGTCTTTTAAAATGCATTTTTTTTAGACAATTCTGAATTCTAGAAACTAATCACAGTTAAACAAGACACAGTAAGGTAAATACTGTAGATACTTTTGATACTTTCACATTATCAGTTAGTTTTTGTTATTTACAGTTTTGCATTCTCTTTGCAAAAGGAAAAAAAAAAAATCCTTGGACACTGTTAAATACATTCTTACTCAAGTATGCGTCGAATTCTGCACATTTTATTATTTATTCTTGACTTTGTTGGTATTGAAAGTAATGTTTGCCTCAATCTTAAATATAAAATCCTCCGTTAATTTGACAGTGTGGACTTCACCAGACAGACACATCCACATTGCAGTCTCTCTATTCAAAGTTCCATTTGTGCAGCAGCAGGAGTCGCAAGGCATCAGTATGCAGTGAGAGGCGACAGAAAACCCACTGCTACAGACACTGAAAAGAATAAGAATATGTTTTATATTTGTATTTACACAAGCAGTTAAAAAACAATAGATCTGTCCGAAAGTTACGGATAATGTAGTTCAAATATTCTTGATTATGGTATCTGTAAAAGTGAATAATTGTAATGTTTAATCTTACGATAACTGCAAGAAAAACCTTTTGGGACAAATCACATTATGACTGATGACTGACTGACAGCTGAATAGACTTTCTGTTGCTTTCTGTTGGCTTCATTGCGGCCACACTCTTGGTCCACTTTTTCAATGCGCTTTTGTATCAGAAGTCATGCTTTGATTACACTCAATCATGTACTTTAGACAGACCATCCTTCACACTCTCATTTATTCACTAGAGGAAATTTACAATGATACCCAGTTGACCTAAACATGCATGTTTTTGGAGGCAGGAGGAAGATAGAACTCACGATAACACTGGAAGAACATGCAAACTCCCCCAGACTAATATTCCAGAGGAGCGCAAAACAAGTGTGAATGAGTGTTAACTAGGGATGTTCATGGTTAACTGATTCACCATTTAACTGTGACTAATAGCTGTGAGCTCTTTCACCAGTTAACAGACACAAATGTACAATTACTCCAGCAGGGGGCGCTAATTGCTCCTGCAGTCCCAGTTCTCATTTTAGGTGTGCTCGCAAAGAGCAAGAACTAAGGACTGGGGCCTCACTTTTAGATTATCTTTAACTCCTGCTCTGTAGCAGGTAATTTCTGCCAAGAACCTTTTGGTAACACAAACACATTTACAATGCTAACTTTCTTTAGAAACATGTTTTATAAGTTACTCATTTAGACAAACTTTTGTTGTCCTCGACAAAATAATAAAATTTGCAATTAACTATTAATAGAAATAACAGTGACTTATTGTTTCATATTGTTTATTTCAGCTACGTTTTAGTTTATGTAGGCCTACATCAGCTTTATGTGGAACGGGAAAAAAAAGAGCAACTTTTGTTTTCCTAATACCAGGTAATTACTTCTTCACATGTTCCAGACTTTACAGATGCTAATGTTAAAGTCAGCTAGACCAACTTTCAGGAACTGTTGCTGTGTGAACACAAACATGGGGACAAGGTAGTTCCTCTGATTAAACAGGAGCTAAAGGAATGTTGGGACTTGGTTCTTGGGACATTCATGTGGGAAAACGCCTATGGCGCATCTTTAAACAAATCAACTGCAAGAACCACCCTGCGCATCACAGACAGTTTGAGAAAGCTGATTTAAAACACGAGCTTGTGTGATGAGTGATAAAACATTTTGTCCTTTTGAGCGTCTCTCATTGATGTAGCTGGATCCCTTCATTTGCCAAACACAACTCATCGGGAATACAAATGAATCTAGCTCCTTTTTTGCGCCTCTCAGGTAAATATCACAGCTGTAAACACGTCGATACTTCTGTCCAACTTCATTTTCTCTCTTCTGTTTTACCCAGCGAGCTACATTCATGTTCCCTGGTCTTAAAAGCATTGGATTGTTCAGACTTATTCTCTGCCATTACAAGTTGGGCCAAGGCAATTAACCTGCTCATGTTTGAGACGAGCTAAGGCCAAGCAACAAAACAAGGTAATCTGTCCCAAGCTGCGACTACACTGCACTTTATTACAATAGCCTTTTCGCAGTTTTACTTTGCCAATTAGCAGGCGCCATCTTGGATCTTAACAGGTGCAGAAAGTGTATGTCCTGATTACCTATGCAAATGAGTGGAAGGCTATAATAGGACTGTCAAAAGGAAACAAAGTGGTTAGAGAAATTACCCACAGGGAAAACAGCAGCAGATTAATAAGAACTATTTTCAACAATCGCACTATTCAAACTGAGGTATGTTCTGTGAAAATGTTTTGAATAATATTATAATGCCACTCCTGACATTAAAAAACAAAAATAGTATGTGTTATTTGCATTGTTCTTGTCTATTAAATATGCTCTTCAGTATTATTATTACACACTGTCCATCAAGTTGGCTGGGGAAACTTTTTTGATTAAAACAATGAAACAAGACATAAACTAGCTGCTTGGATCATGAACCAGTCTGACAGACTTCTGGCTCCTGAAGCTTGAAACAGTTTCTCTGCCTTTTTTCACTCAAATGAATGTAACGTGTATAAGTCGTAATGATGCATTTCATTCACAAATGTTGATATAGCAGCATAACTTTTGTTTTCGTACAGTGATAAACTTATAGACAGGTTGGCGTTACCTGGTGCCTCCACTCATTTTCATTTCAGTCCAGCTACTTGGTCAGGTATCGCAAGACTCCAGACGGTTCCCAAAACGCAGGAAGTACTGTCGTCAACAAACTATATTTTAGCTTATTTCTAACAATATCAATATTTTACTTGCTACTTATGATCAGTATTAGTGTAATTGACCTTTGTTATATAAAAAGTGAACTTCAAAAATGATTACCGGTATATTTCGCTAGCTTGGTAGCCCATCTATACAGTAGCATAATCAAGACATCATGCTTGCACTCTGATTGGCTGTACATAGAGAAGTGATTATTATCATTGTAGTAGCATAAGGTTAAAACGAAATTACAACATCCATTCAATAAATCCTGGTTAACTTGTGACTCGAGCAGATTTTGCAGCCCAACCAAAAATTGTACCTACATCGGCTGACGCATCATAAACTCTTGTAGTTGGCTGACAATCTGCTCTCTGGTTGCACACACATCCCTTGTGTTGATAAACAAATAATCCCTCTATACCACGACTTAACAGGACATGTCAATAGAGTATTATTAGCACGATTTCATGCCTTTTTTGCATAAATATGACAAGCGTTGAAGCCTCAGTTCTGGATGTGAAGATGTGCGATTATTTATGAATATTCTTATTCTAATCTTAACAGACCCCAAGCTCCAGCACTAAACTTACTTTTATAGTAACTTGAAGCCTAAACCTCCTCGTTAAACTTAAAGAAAATGTCCCCACGGGGCTTCCATCAAAACTGGTGGCTTTTTACGCTAAGAAAGATTGTGTTTATTTGACACTTTTTCATATCGTGCAGTATACACCGTAACATATATTCTTATCACTGTTTTGGCTTCCCACATCAGGAAATGAGTTAGAGCTCAGAATTGCTCAAAATAAGTCTGGATGATTTCTGTTTTTTTTTAAAAAGAGTAGCTCTCAGAGATCTATCTGTGACATCACGAGGCTGGGACATTCAGATGAGTGTTTAGGGAAATATAAGTCTGTCAGAAACAGTACTCCATTTGTTTTTGAATAAAAACTCCAGGAGTCACTGTTGTCATTCAAAACAAAGACTTCATCCTTGTCATGCAGCTAATATGTATGTGAAAAACATGTTGTAGAAAAGAACGCAATACAAAAAGATGTTTCAACTTCAGTCTGAAAATCATTTTCAGATGAGAAATGATGTGAAATTCTGCCAACAACACACAGCTCAGATTGGTTCTGCCGCAGGAAGGAGGTTTGTCAGAAAAGTTTGACAATTTCACTCACACTGAAGATCTATGCTTGAGTTCACTATATATTATCTGACAGCCATGGTTTAGGTCATACGTTGGAAATGTTACAAAACAATGATCTAAAATAAGATTTTGATAAGGTGTTGCAACGCACAGTTCAAGAGCAGCAGGAAAGTAGAAGGATGCAATCAAACAAGATTTTAAAGAAACTTAGCAAAAAAAAAAAAAAAATGGAGAGAGTTACAATTGTCTGAAAACTTGTACCTACATAAAGTTGCTGTTCTGGCTGAGCTCAATGCAGAATATGATACGATAAATAGATAAAGATGAATAAAGTAGCATCACTTAGGCTACATTATTTTAGTATTATGTACAAAGTGTGACTATGACTATGACCAACTGCAGCAAATGGACAGAAAAATGTTTTGGTATGACTATGTTTGTCTTTGAGCAGCCTTTGAGGAGGAATAAAGAGCTTCAGTGAGTTGTACTAAAGATGAGTCACATGGTAACACAGTATTGCACAAGATCACATGGTGATGGACAGAGTTAAAGTTGTTCAAAAGTGACTTAGTGGGGCTTGCACTTGCACTTTTACATGTTAACAGTGTCATCATTAAAATTGCTTTTGTTTGTTTGCTTGTTTTCACTTAAACTAAAAAGGCAAAGTATTTGTATGTTTAAGGAAAACCCAGAGCGCGATTAAAGCCAGATGGTGGGCAAGAGCCTGAGTTTCCTATTCATAACATTAAGGACACAGTTCACACATTTATTCTGATGATTTTATTAGTGACTGTATTTAATGTTATTTAATTTAGTTACCAAACATCTGTATTAAAGAATACATATGTATTAAAGAATACCTATAACATTTTGATCTCACACGAATGGATTATTTTCATAACATGATACATTTCCATAAAAAAAAAAAAAAAGTTTACTCTGATTGATTTTTATTTTTGAAAATGCTCAAACTATGTTTAAAACTGCCATATGTGTACCACTGGTACATAAGGCTCTTTTTTATGGCAAGTAAAAATACGTCTTTGTCCTTATTTGAAATAATGACTTAAAAAAAAAAAATATTTGAGCCTCACATTCCACTTGCAGAATGAATTTAGACCTGCTGGTAAAATCTGAGAATAAATAGTGGTATTCAGGCAGTCGAGTAAGAGCCTATAGGTCAGGGGTCGGCAACCTTTAATGTTCAAAGAGCCATATTGGACCAAAAAAACAAAAACTAAATCTGCCGGGAGCCGCAAAAGATGTAAAGCCTTATATAAGCCTTATTATGAATGCAGCACATAGCTGTAAGTGTCTATTAGCTTTATCAACCTGTTATCAAAATGATAAGTCGCCTACAAATGCAAAATGAGCTTTCATGATTACTATATTGCCGTACAACAACTCGCTCTCGCACAAGCCAAAATACACATATTAGGAGAAAAAACGTGTATAAATCACGTTTGTCCATCTCGCTCCTGTTCAAGCTTTTTTGACACGGATCTTGCACAGAGGCCAAGGAACGCTGACATGAGGCAAAACTACAAGATGCAGATCAAAATATGACTAAACTCTGCATAAAACAGTTTTTATAGATCACTAAATCATCTGCAATAAGCAGCCTATTGTGTCCATTTGGCGTTGAATGCGCGATGTGAGTGTAGCCTCTTACCTGAGACAAAGTTCCACACATCTCTTTCCGCTAAATCCAGCTGATTTTGCCCAAACTCCGCGTCTTATTTCCGTGTCTTCGTGCATAAAAGTCTTTCATTCGTTCTTCGGTAAAGTGTTCCTCCGCGCTGCTTCTGCTGTTGATCTGCGAGTTCACCGTCTTTGAACGGCTCAACGCTTTATCATCTCCCGGGTTGCAATAAAACTGCTGCATTTGCAATGAAAGCAAATTATTCGGTCCAAAAATTGTTGAATCCTGTGTTCAATTGTTCTGTTTCCCTTTTGGATCCATGGCCCTGACGCACCTGTCGTTTGGTTTGTTTACAACAGCCAACAGCGCGCAGCACTGAAGAAAACACGTGTCGCGCGGCTATGACGTAATCTTTGTTGACAGAAAATGTTGAAATTAAATATTTATTCTACAATTTTTACCAGCATCGGAAAACTTAGAGTTTGACATATTTTCCTCCTACGAAAATTCTATTAAACAATAACATATTCACTCAATTTTTCACTTTCATTATTTTTTGAACAAGCTCCAAAGAGCCACAAGGGGGCGCTAAAGAGCCGCATGCGGCTCTAGAGCGCAGGTTGCCGACCCTGCTATAGGTGGTACTCTACTCTCACTATATTACAAAACAAAATTATATTATGACCTTATAATCCATGTATGGGTCCCAACCTTTTTCAGCTCACAAGCTACTTTTAGTCCAGGCAAAGCCTGAAGATCTACCTTTGGATTCATAATATTATTTTATTTAATCAGCAAAATCGAAAGAGCCTCTGCTCATAAACACAAACAGTTTAAACAAGTCGAAAAAAGCACCGTTGTCAGCTAATTACAGGAGTTTATCACTGTGCAAAAGGTTATGCTGCAACATTTGTGATTGAAATTCGAACCTTAAAAGTTACATTCAGGTGAGTGAAAAAGCAGTCTGTCAGACTGGTTCAGACAATAAATATCTTTAAAATATTGGAAACTCAACAAGAACGTAACTGGCAAAAAAGAGTGGTCTTGATTGGATCACTCTAAATACAAATTTGAGTGGTTAGTTGAAAAAAAAAAATACAATGATAGAACACTTAAAAGCTAAAAGTCACTCGAGGCCTGGCACGGAGCTCTCCAGTGCCTCATTAGCATTTAACTGATTAGATTTGAGTCAAGATCTTATGAAGCTAGGCTTTCTTCTCAAAAAATGCCTCCTTCATTTCTATTTCCAATATACAGTATATTTCTTACAAGATGCACTGCCGAAAGTGCCGTGGTTTTGGCTAATGCACTGTTCACTGCAATGAGAATAAACTACTTTGCTTTGTTCTCAGTACATCTTGTCCTTGGAACAAAACATATGTTATAAAAGTATTTCAAAAAGCTGATAGAAATCTATGCACTTCTTATAAGAAAATAGCATAGTGTATCCATCAAACAAAGAATGAATAAATAAATAAAAACATACAGTACATGCAACATTGTGTGAATTAAACAGTATGTGGCTTATTCTCTGAAAGTTGCACTGATTTGTCTCTTAGTTATTTAGGTTTTCACACAAGATCTTTTTTTCACCTAACATATACTTCTATCAAACAAACATGTACAAAAAAAATAAAATAAAAATAGATAAAAGATTAAAAAAAAATAATAATAACAATAAATAATGACAGTAATTTTTCCACTTTTTGAGTGCACCAGAATATATAGAAGAAAAAGTACGTGGCCACACTCAAATGTTGCTCCATTTTTGCAGCCGCAGAGTTCAAAGTTTGTGACAAAAAATCAGTGGCTTATAGTCCAGAAAATATGGTAATTAAAAACTAAAAATTGCAGTCCTATATACTATTTTCTTTGTTTCTTTTTCTTCAAACAAAAAGGCTTAAAACAAGTACTTAAGAGTGACATTCTGAATTAGCTAAATATTGTTAAAAGACACAAAAATGAAGAATCTTGGAAAAGGACAAATTGAAAACCCAGTGTTTTTTTACAACTACAGGTCTCCATTTTGTTCTGAGAAATCTGAAATCGTTTTGACAAGTTTGTGTCCCTTGTTGTTACACATGGAGTAATTGTCATTTTGGTGGAGTGAAAGCATTTGTGCTTAAGTACAAGTATTGGAGAGAAAAAGACAAAAAAAAAAAAAATCTGCATCTTTCTTGGCCATTCTAGATCTTGTCTGTACACAAAAACAGAAAAAAGTAATTGTTATTATAGATTTTAGCCTCTATATCACACTTTATAATCACAGATTCACAGAATAACTGACATTCAAAGCACTTAAAAAATATATATGTGTATAAAAGTCATATGTGAGTTGAAACTGACTTTGGGAGTGGATTAGATCAGAGGAGTGAGAAAATACATGTGTTGCTGTAATCCTTTAAACAGCTCTGATAGTCGACATGAATCACTTTCCCACAGGAAGCCCATGACTCACCACACTGTGTACTCGGACAAACTGGAGGAGGCTCAGTGCTTTCCTATCGTGGATTTTTAGTTACACATGTAAAAAACGCTGTGAGAAATAATACGAAATCTGGCCTTCTGTTCATCGTTATGAACTATTTGACTAATGAGTCTCGTCAATCTACAACTGAACACCCAAAATATTATGACTAGCAGTTTTAGTAAATATAAAAAACAAGAATTTTCTTCAGACTAATGCTTGAGAAACGTGAACAGAGTAAAGAGTGTGGCTTGTTAGAGCAACATGTTCTAATGGAGAGTGTGTCTATAGCATGTCTTATAAACAATGGATGACACTTCTTCCTTTCATGGCTCATCTATTAAATGGCATTGAATGGAGATGCTGTGAAAAGCTTATAGATTAGACAAGTAATTTTCTTGACGTCATATAGAGGGACACCGTCTCAAGCTTCAGGACACAGACGTCTGTCAGACCGGTTCAGACCTGATAGAAACAGCTGCTCTCGTGCTGGTTATTTGTTTTAGAAGTTTCCTCTTTCTGTATAAAGAAATTCAAGTCTGAAGTCTGAATTATTATTTGTGTGTGTTGATACTTGCTCAAATTTGAATCTTGTTTTAATACTTTTTAAATGAATTAACTTATTCAAATATCTGATTTCCGATACTGTTGACTGCCCTAATCTGCATTTACACTTTGAATCCGTCAGTGCCTCAGGGTTATGTGTACAAAAGCCGCAGCCACCAAACGCACGTGTTTTCTTCTTTACATTCGGCCTTGGGGACTTTCAGTTCAGCTCATTTTCTATTAGCACAAAACAAAATGATTTACCGTTGCACAAATGACTTCCTTCAGTCAAGCCGAGCCAATCATAGACGCGACGAGGAGCTCACCAGGGAGAAAAATCACTGTGTTCACAAATCAAATAAGCTCCTCCAGCCTGCCGGGGGGTATATCCTTTTACTTTGCGTTTGAAAATTGCACTTATTCGATTAACATGTTTGCTTTCATCAGAAAATTCATTTCTTTTAAGTCCGCGGCTGAGTTCTTGTGTGTAAGCAGCAGAGAAAAAAAGGATTGTGCGTTTGTGCGATGTGTATTTTAGTCTGTGAGTAGCCTGTTTGCTTAGTCTTGGGGGAAAATGTTGCACTAAACTCACATGTAGTTGCTTACATATTCCTTTGGGGGTTTCATAAATACGTTGGGACATGCACTAGAGAGACTTATTTGTGTGTGGGCAAATCTCTTTCTTTTGCAGTTTCCAAAGGGAGTTCTTAATTGCGTACTTTATCATTTACGATAATGAAAACCCATATGACTGCTGTATAGAAAACTTAAATGCACAAGCAGCAGCCTCTCTTTCCCCATTAACACCTGCTGCAAGTTCTAGCACGAGGAAATGCCTCAGAGAATCTCATGCAGAGACAGAGCTGAGGTGTAAAGACAATACAATAATAAACTGATGTGGATAGGGAACATGTTTACAATAACATAAAAAAGGCTTAACTAAAAAATATACATATAATAATAATAATATTACAATTTTTAAAATGTCTAAATGCGTAATATCAAAGTGAATCCGAATTATAAGCAATTCGCTAATTTATAGCCTACATTAAAATCAAGCTAAACTTTACAATCACTTTTTTTTTGGCTGTTAAGCTGTGAATAGTGTGTTTAAATAGTGTTGTCTAAACAGTAAACTCTACAGTTTTAGTGCAAGCTAAGCCCCTCCTTTCATCTTTTCCAAATGCTTTGCGTTGAGTCAGCTTTGCCTGAAATGTGTTTGTGGGTGGAGTTTATTTTTTCTAAGCAACGGTTATTACAACCTGAATTGCCCTTTGGAGACAAACTTTTCTGATTCTGAATTAAGAGGTGAGCTTCCCTTTAAGCACAATACAATTTTTTTTTTTTATGTAGTCATTTAATTTATTTACCTCATAAAATGAATGTGGCTCTGGAACAGTGGCAGCGTGGAGAGGTTGTATGTTCCCGTTGTGGAGTTGTTTCATCATACTCACTGCTCCTGAAGAAATGCTCCATGTAGGGTCAAATGTAGAGAACAAATCTCCCTACGAAATAAGTAAAGTGTACCTTGACATCAACACCGACTGCAGCTGTATTTAGTGTGTTAGCTAACAAATAATCAGCGTCTGCTTGAAGTGCCCAGAGCCAGACTCAAACACTGGGAAGATGAAGCACTATGTAATCCACGCAGAAGTGCTCCGGCGTTTCAAACTTTTTCTGACCAAAAGAACTTTCCCCAGTACCACCAGAGCCTTTTGTAGTCTCACAAAGAATCAACTCCTGCAAGAGCAATCAGTCTCACGTGTGTGGGATCAAATGAGAAGACATCAGTGGCACACCATATCATTAAATACAACACACCACTTGACACGTGTATGATCAAGTCCATTTTTTAAGTTAACATTGTCACGCACATAAATGCAGCAAAACACTAAAGTATGCAGTTTGAATGCCATGTTGTTGTTGGCTTTACTGTGCAAAGAGGTGAATAATAATAGTAAGAAGTCTCAGAATGCATTAGGTCACTGATTCCACTGAAGTATCACCCAAGTATTTGTCATTCCCAGTTTCACACAAGATCTTAATCTAAACTTCAGTCTAAATTTCTGCTAAATCTGCTCTAAAATCAGTTTGAAACCAAAACTAAAATGTGGAAAAAGTTAGTTCTTGATAATCTATTCCCCCAAAACAAACAAACAATCTAAACAAATATCCAAACTGCAGAAAACTTAAAACACAACCACAAGGAGCACACACCACAGTTTGAGAAACACTGCATTCAGCGATTGAGCCAAAAATTTTAACTGCTGCAATAAAGTTAAAATCCTAATTCTGTTGTGTTTCTTTAGGGACTATAAAACAAATCAGTTCTCTGCACAGTTTGGAGTTTGGTCAAAGTAAGAAAAGTAAACACCATGATGAAAAACTGCCAGTCACAGCAAACTTCTGCTTTACATTTCTCACACATTGTCCCTGGTTTGAGTTTGTTTATCAAAGACACACAGCGACACGAGGTGCAGCAGGAATAACTGTTAGCTGTGGCAGACTGAAAGCAGGAAGTTGCAGAAAACAATAACGCTTACAATAACAGATTCGGCGAGGTGACAGATAAAAATTGTCAAGTTGGGACTAACAAGAAGAAGCTGAAAAAAATATCAAGTTTATATACGTTAAAAGAGTGTGGACGCAATCATTCTGTCTGAAAATTGCTGTTTGTAAAAAGTTAGACAAGCTTTGGATGTGCTGTCTTTTGAAAACTTCTTTTTGGTATTGGTTCTTTTCTTCCCTGCGCCTGTATCAGCGGAGAAATGATCTGATAGGAGCAGCAGATGAGCGATTGTTCCTCGGACGCGGTGGTGGACAGTCGGCAGAATTTCACAGCACAATTGTTTAAATGAAAATAGTTTCCGGCAAGGTGACTGCGACCTACACCAGACCTTATCTCCAGCAAGGCAGAAATAAATGGGATTCTGTCTGCGAGTGGTGCAAACATGTTTTATGGTGCACAGTGGCATGTCCAGTGTGCAAAAACGGCTGAATTCATATATTGTACATGTTATTGTGTTCCAGCTTCTTCCACATTTTTACAACCATGCTTTGTTTAAATAAGTAAATATACTATTTTAGAAATTGTCTGTGTCTTCTGTAGTTTATGGTGCAATGAAACGGCAAATTTTGGCAGTGAACGTCATTTAAAGGTCAGTACATTCTGCAAATGAGACGTGACTGTGGCAATGATGTCATCATGAAAAAAAAAAAAAATGTTGCGGTTACAGCGTAACTGCAGAGACGCTAAACCGGAGTTTTGGGATCCTTTCACTCTGAGACCTGGTTTCAGAAATGTTTGTTTTCATTGTCCTGAAACTCCTGCTTCGTGTGGATGATGTGTGGTTTAGATCAAATATTTGTTCAGAAATGCCTGAGCTTGATTTTGCGTGGATAAGCCTGTTTGTCGTAGTCTATTTTATCAAGTCAAGTGTCAAGTCATCAAAATAGTGACTCAAGTGTCTCTAAAGTCCAACTTTCAAGACCACACATCTGCTAAATTAGTAAGGAAGACCCACATATTAATTCTATGGGTTCACAAGATCAAAAAAATACAAAATACAAAAAATGTTTTTGCACAACTTATAATATGTTTGTATTTTTTTCAGACTGAAGGAGGTCCGCCCCCGAACTGTGACATCTGTGGTGAGCAAATATGTTTTTTGGGAGCATAAAGACGTGTGCAGATCCACATTTCAATAGAGGGATTAACGGTAGACATCACTTTTCGCTCTACTGCGCATGCTCCATGCAGAAAGATACACTAGGTAAGGTAAGGTAAGGTATACTTTATTGTCCCCGTAGGGAAATTTGTCCTCTGCATTTGACCCATCCTTCAATGCCTCTGGGGCATCTCCTCAGGAGCAGTGATCGCCACAGTGCAGCGCTCGGGGACCCATCTCCAGATGTTATTGCTAGGCTTGGTCAGGACTACCGTAGCTGGAGGATATTACCCTAACATGCATGTTACTGGTTGGTGGGGGAAACCGGAGTGCTGTTTGTCTAGTTAGCTTGGGAAACTTCTTTGATTAAAACAACAAAACAGGACGAGAGCTAGCTGTTTTGGATCAAGTCTGAACGGGTCTGACGGACGTTATTCACTCATCTGAATGGAACATTTAGGGCCAAATTTCATACACAAATGTTGATTTAGAAGCAGAACTTTTGTTTTCACACAGTCATAAACTCTTGTAGTTAGCCAACTCGATTTGTTTCCACAGCTTGTGTCAATAAGCGGCGGCTCTTTCTGCATACCGGGTGCGCATGCAATGCCCATGTTGATAAATAATTCCTATATATTTTGCCAGATTACTTTCCACACATTTTTGTCAGTGCACAAACTCATCTGGCCAAACACTTGTCATACAGTTTGAACTGGATCAATCTCAGTGCTGCATTGTGTACACATGCAAACAGCAACAGCAAAAATTACTACTTCTATTTATTTATTTTTTATAGAGGTACATTGTCGATTTGCAGAGGAGAACTATGTCAGCTTTTCTTAGAAATATATTTAAGATAAAAGGTAACTATTGCTTATCATGATGTTTTGACCAATCACTTTCATGTTTGTATTGATGGATAGCCCTGTCATTTCCTGTCACACTCCATCAACTTTTTGTATAATTTTTCAGCCAGTCCTAATCAGGCAGTTGCAAAATGACCGACAATAATGCCCCTCCCTGTTGCTTGTGGAACGAGACTCGACGGGAAACGGTCAAACCAGCAGCAGTAACACTAGTTTCTCTTCAGCCCCGACATCTGCTCACTTTTACTCAAAATCGCTTCATCTGTCCCATCATTCACGTCCACAAAACTGCACTTTCCAACACACACACACACAGAAGTCTCCCACTGGTTTTTAGCTCAACACTGCCCTGGCTTCCATCTGCGCCACTTTTATCAGTGACAGACCTGCTTCCTCCTAAAAGTGCAACCGTGAACTGGGAAAAATGTTGAGAAGTGCTTTGGCATTTCTACCCTTCATAGTCTCTTGCCAAGCTCGGCCCTGCCATTTCCCCAGCCCTGCACCACGCCAGAAAAATAGATTACAGAGCGAAAATGTCATAAAATCTACCGAGAGGAAGCATAGGTTGTCAATTATACATGTGCCACTCCGGTGCTATCTACAGCCCCCTTCTCTGACCGCCCACATTTGGCCGCGGTTCATTCTCTTTCTCCTGAGTTTCGCTATGCTATCCCTGTCTAGGTCTGACATCTGTCTTTTATCATAAGGGCACACACACATACAAAGCACACGGGAGCCAGAGGAGGCCAGTTGTCACAAGTGAGACCAAAATATTCTGATAGGAAGCTGTTGAAATAGTGCCGGGAGGAAGTGGCGGATGGTGGGGGCACCTATGGCAACATGCAGATGACTCTATAAATAAACCACTTCACATAGAGTTACAGAGAACAAGAGCAAAAAGCAGAGTGCTGACGCAAAACAGGACAAAGTGTGGCTTTAGAGGCTGTCAGCTCATTAACATGTACACAAAAATGCTGAATAAAAATTGATAGACCTATTATGACTAATCGACAAAACCATACTTTGATAATCATCGACACTGACACTTTACAGTTTGTGTTTAAGCTTCTCCATGGCCAAGCAACCATATGTGAAGCATGTCAGTAGGGCAGAACCATATGCCCTAAAACTTTTATCATGAAATAAATTAGAACATTTGCAATAACGTTAGGCAATATACCTAATGCTCCTTTAACAGTTTTATAACCAGAATCCTGCTGGTGCTAGAGTCAGGACTAAACATGGACAGACCTCCTGCTGATGCCAGAGTCAGGACTAAGGTTAAGGTTAAGGTAAGGTTAAGGTACACTTTATTGTCCCCGTAGGGAAATTTGTCCTCTGCATTTGACCCATCCTTCAATGCCTCTGGAACATCTTCTCAGGAGCAGTGATCGCCACAGCGCAGCGCTCGGGGACCCATCTCCAAATGTTGTTGCTAGGCTTGGTCAGGACTACCGTAGCTGGACGATATTACCCTAACATGCATGTTATTGGTTGGTGGGGGAAACCGGAGTGCCCGGAGGAAACCCACCCAGACACGGGGAGAAACATGCAAACTCCACACAGAAACATGGACCAGCCTCAGAGTCAGGACTGAACATGGACAGACCTCCTGCTGATGCCAGAGTCAGGACCAAACATGGACCAGCCTCAGAGTCAGGACTGAACATGAACCATCCTCCTGCTGGTGCCAGAGTCAGGACTAAACATGGACAGACCTCCTGCTGATGCCAGAGTCAGGACTAAACATGGATAGACCTCCTGCTGATGCCAGAGTCAGGACTAAACATGGATAGACCTCCTGCTTCTACCAGAGTCAAGATTAAAGAATGAAGTGCACACATTTGTCTGATACTTAGAGTTGACAGAGCACAATAAACTTTAAAAGTCACTCAAATCTGTTTTCTAACTGTTGTTTGGATGTGATAATCAGCATGTTACCAGTGTGGGCAAGTAACACAACTGCACTTCTACAGATTCACTTTGTTTCTGCAACAAGGCTAAAGCTCTGAACAAATCTAAACTCTGACCTTCTTCTTCTTTAAATAATGAACATGCAAACAAGGGCAAGAGCTCAGTGGGCGTAGAATTCTTTAATAAAGCAATGTTTAGTCACACTTTTATCTGTGATCTTTTAAATAATATGAAGAAAGAAAGTCTCCACTGCTTGTAATAATAAAAGAGAGACATTGAGAGTGTATCTTTCTGCATGCTTCCATTAAAAAAGACAGATAAAGCTAAACGTTAGAATACTCTGAAACTCTTTGAAAAAAAAAAAAAACATTAGTAAAGGAACGATCTTTCTATAGAAAAAAGCAAGTGAGCCAAGTCAAAATTTTGACTAAAAAGCTACATGGCCTTTAACAAAGGTGAAGAAAATTTGAAATCTCATTTTGATTCAAACAAAAATTGTCTGACAGAGAAAGTCTTCATGTTGCTTTAGGACAGCTAAAATAATAAATGTTTAAGAAAAAGTGAATCTACTGTTCAGGGCAGTTGACATGTTGGAATAAAAAATGTATGATTTCAAACCTGCCAAACCTTCTGTCCCCGCCGAGATCCTATTGCTTGTCTAAAATGTTCCACAGTATGACACATGACTTGTTCAAGAGATGGTGACCACGGGCAACACGCTTTGCTTAAAGTGAATGTCAAAAGGAAAGAGCAAAATGGGTTCTGGTAAGTAAAAACTGACTCATGCTCAGTTTTTGAAAATCCTTTAGTCCAGGTTTTGAGGGACAAAACATTTCAATCAATATACATTTTTGTTTTACCTCGTCCATCAGTCCAAATTTTCTTTCTATTGCAGGGTTGGGTCGCGGAGGAATCAGACAAAGCAAGGAAATCTACACTTCTCTTTCTACAGGTCTTCTGGAAGAATCCCAAGATAATGTTCCCAGGTCCAGAGACTTAGATCGTCCAGTGTGTCTTAAGGAACTGTCTTTTCACAACTCACCTTCACATGAAACTCTTTCACACTGCCTGCATAGTATCTATCATGTAGATCTCATTATATCGCAATTTAAATGAACCAGATTGCTTTGCCTTTTGACTGAGCTCATTTGTTTTAGAATCAGTGGCTCCCAAAGCAAAATCTGGGGGTCGCAAGACTCTTTGAAAATGTAATTTTCCAATCAGGACTTGGTATGTAATCTTTTTTTTTCTTTTTTTTTTTTATTTATTTATTTATTTTTTACTGGAACCACCGTGTTTGACTGAAGTTTGGTCACTAAAATAAATGTATTTTATGACAATTTTAATGGCTTCCCAACTTGAAATTACTACAGAAGCATATTTACTTTGCAAGTTGGTTGCGTTGTTTTTTTGGGGACCAGGTCTGAAAAGTTTGAGAACCCTTTTAGATGTGTTGTGTTTTTTTCTGTAGTACAAACCTATAAAATATGTAGATCAGTAATTTACATTTTCTTCATTATACAACCCAAAACTGGTCTAAAACAGCTTTGAAATAGAAACAGGTTCATTTACTTTCTGTTCAGAGTTCAGAGTAAAAATGTACTTTGACAAGCAGCAGTGAAAAGGGGCTTTATTACAATTTTGAAGCTTTCATGTTTTATTCAGAATAACATTTTTTGGTGTAGTCTCAAGTAAATACAGCTAAGTAAGAGGAGATAGGTGGTAGGTGAAAATAGCAATTTTCTGACAACTGAAGCATCAATTTCAAGAGAACACAAGATTATTCAAACATGAAGGAATCAATCTGAGTAAATTAATAACGAATTTAACTAACTAATTTACAAGGTGACCATTTGCACAGCTAATTTTGTCACACCACAAAAATAAAATGAATCATGTGATAAGTGCAGTTGAGTTGTATACACTGTATGTTGAGAACAGAAACTCAGCAAGCTTAAATTGATAAAAGTGATCCTGCCGAGTAAGAATCCCTCTTCTGTGCTAACTGAGGCTTGTATTGACCTCTCCTTTTACATCCTAATGCAGAGAAATCTTTGATGGAGACATGTTTTATTGATTGTCTGTGGATGAGTCAGATGGAGCAGGAGACATGCAGTGAGCGGGAAAGCAGGAGGTATGGACCCTGAAGTGCAGCTGTCAGATCGTCCTCCCGTTTGGAGCTCATCTGTGCCAGTCTGTCTCTATTTACAGCACAAGGCTCCAGCCGACACTCACTGATTTCTAGTTTGTTCTGACAAAATTCAACTATGTCCCTGGCTGAGAGTGTGTCTGTTACACAGGCTAGTCAATGCAGTCAGAAAACATTTTGGCATAATACTATGAAGAAAAAAACAGTCTTCTCACAATGTCCTTGACGTCAATCTTGACGTTAATCTGATTTTCAATAAGAAGAGTGTGCTTGAACATAGAGGGTAGGAGATATGCAAAATCATTTGTATCATAATTTTCTTTGAACCAATCATAAATTGAATTTGCACTGATCCGATACTCGATCATATATCTGCACTGATCTCATAATGTTGGAGATGTTTTTCACACAAAGTTGTTAAGTTGTGATTTTAATACAATAAATATCAGTTGTTTAACACTATGATATATTTTCCCAGGAAAGTTCACAAGTTTATAGAATTGTTTAAATTAACAGTTTCACAAAGTTTAGAGAAACCCAAATTTTAAGATAAACACAACAATGTGTCATATTTGGGCAATTTATCTTTATTTTAGGCTCAACCAATTCAAGTTGAGTCACTATAAATAGAGGGTGCTGATGTGGTACTCTCCTCAATATGTCAAGATACATGTTAGAAAAAAAAAAAAATAATAATAATAATAAAAACCTGCCAAATAGGTATTTTTAATCATGCAGAAAAAAATGCATTGATAGTTATTTATTTTATCCATAATGTAGGAAAAAAAAAACTAAAAGTACAAAAAAATGTTTTTTGTGTAACAGTCTTTAAAATTCTTGTCAAAAATGTAAATTTGATAATGGAGAACAACAATATGCAGATGAATTGTTTTTTTTTTTTGTTTTTTTTTCAAATTGTTCTACGTGCTACAAATAAGTAATTTTTTGGTCCAATAGTTTCAGCCTTAAAGTTGCAGTCCAGGTTCATATGTGTAAATTATTTGAGTTTAAGCATACCAATGTGCCTCTCTGTATCGATACACATATTGCCAATGAGTTTGTTGCAATATATCTTGATTTTGATACATTGAGTACAGTGCAATCTCAGAAAATTAAACAGTTTGTCTAAATTTGTGAAATTTAAACATTTGCAACTATTAGCTATAAGCCTTCAGATGCAGTTAGCATTCTGCAAGTCTGAGCATTACACCATGTCTTCTCCTAATTTGCACATTGCATACAAATTAGCTCTAATTATACATGATAAAAACAACTTTAGTAATAGTAAAAAGAAAAAAAAACTGTTGGAAGCAAGGTTGGAATTTGGAAAAAGCAACAAAAGTCATTAGCAGTGGGCAGTAGCATAGATGAAACGGTACAAAGAATCAGAAAGCACATAATTATATATAGTCATATGTAATGCAGATGTGGTATACAAAACAGGTCCTCACTTCTCGTAAAACCTGAATCTCATCTGAAGCCCAGCTGGAGGACGTCTGCTGCATGTGCATTGAGTCATCGCTCTGCTTTATGTGGCACATAGAATGAGGTCAACAATAAAGAACCTTATACAATATTGATACAAGTCCAGACTAAATGGTGCTAGAGAGAAAAGGACTTTCAGCGAGAAGGTCTAGAGCTGGATTATTGAAGTTTATGACTAGAAATAAACGTCCCAGCTTGTTTCTTTGTCCTTTCTCAAGTTCCTAATCCATAAACTAGACTGTTCATTGCGGCAGGGACACAACAATAAAAAAATGTATTCAAGACCAGTTAAAAAAAACAACAACAACAAAAAAAACTTGTCTTGATACTTCTATCATTTTAACCCTAAATTCAGAAATGTTGACTATATAACTATAAGGCTAAGTGGAAGAAACCAATGCAGACAGGGGAGATCATTCAAACCTCCTCATTGAAAGACCCTGAGTTGCCGGAGAGTCGATCCAGTGACTTCAGCCTTTACTTCTGTGTCACTGAGTTAGTGAAACAAAAGAATGACTATTACAGTATATATTTTGTAGAAATATAGAATGCAAATCTAATTTTTTTTGCCCTCTTTTTAATAATCTCGTCTCCTTATTGTTCAGTGGTGGTACGTTGGATCGCGTTCTTGGTTCACATCAAGATGGTCGCGAGTTTGAAACCAGCACAGTTCGGGCTTTTCTGTGTGGAGTTTGCATGTTCCTCCCTGAGTTTATGGATTTGACTATCCTTCATGATCATGCCACAGTAACCGTTGGCTCTTACTGCCAAACAATCTCAGACTCACACACTCAATGACACTCCTCCCTTACCCGTCCCCTGTCCCTGCCGCCTCTTTCTTTAACCCGACTCACTCCTCACAAAAATCCCATTACGTGACTATGTGTACTGTGTTTGATGTTTTTTTTTTTTTGTTTTTTGTTTTTTTGTATGTATGTATGCTTTGCATTTCATGTTCAGAAGAGTGAGTGGCGCGCACAAAAAGTGCAGCAGCCCGGAGGCTCACTCCAAACTGGGGCTTGGAGTTGGTTAAGGTTAGGATTAGGATTGTGTTAGTATTCATGAATAACAACACGTCTTAACATTCACCATTGAAATGAACTTGGACAGAAACGCATGAAATACACACGCAAAAAATAGAAGTTGCGTTCATATGACACGCTGTTTACCATAGTGTGGTATTGACACGCTTATCCATGAGAACAGGCTGAGCATACAGAGGGAGTCATCAGCTCAGCAGAAGTGAGTCTCCTAAACACCTGGAGCCTCAACCTCTGACCACAACTAAGTGCTCCCTAAACTGCATGTTATTGGTAAATCATGATATGACAATTTCATCAAAAAAGCAGATTGTCACAAAGGTCATCAAAACAGTGACTGAAGTCTGACTCAAGTCCAAGTCCACCACTGCGACCTTCTCATTACAAATACAAGCTCACTATAGCACTTCTCTAGCTTCATTAGAGAATTACACGTGGGAAATATTCAGCCGCTCACACACGGTTTACACTGACATTGAAGAAAAGAGGGGTTAAGTGCCTTACGCAAGGACACGACAAAAGTTTGCACCGGAAAAAAAAGAGCTTTCTTGGTGGAGTGATCCTTAACAGCCTGACCTCACTGTGCTATTCACTTCTATTTTACCTCATCAATGTTAGAGATTTTCCAAAGCAGCTGAAGTTTCTTACACTTGCCTGCTGGAAATCTTTAGACCCTGTGCTCCAGGAGGTCTGCACTGAAAAAACACAGATCTGTTTTATTTTGAGCATATACTGTATATTAGACTTGTTTTAATACCAGGTTAGCTCAGGTTAATTCAATAAGAAGTACACTGGGAGTAAAAATATATATAACATTTTACATAATGAACACTAAACTTTACTTTGATCAAAAGAAACCAGGACTAGACCAGGACTAAACTTGGACTGAACAAGGACTACACCAGAACTAGACCAGTACAAAACCAGGACTAGACCAAGAATACATCTGGACTAGGCCAGGATTAGACCAGAACTAAACCAGGATTAGACCAGTACTAAATCAGGACTAGACCAAGATTAGACCAGAACTAAACCAGGACTGGACCGGGACTAACCTAGGACAAAACCAGGACTAGAGCAAGAACAGACCAGGATTACACTATATGACTGAACCAGGACTAGACCAGGGTTAAGCTAAAACTAGACCAGAACTAGACCTGGACAAGACCAGAACTAGACCGAGACTAAATCAAAACTAGACCAGGACTATAGACTATCAGGACTAAAACTGATATGAGCCTAGATTTGAGTTTATACACATTTTACAAATTGTCCAAATTGAACAAACTAGTCCATAATGGCTGAAATTTAGACTTTTTAGATTATTTCAAGCTTTAAATAAATAAAGGAGGAAGACCTCCAAGCTATAGTCAAGTGAACAAGACTAGAAAGGAGAATAATGCCATAATGATTACAAAGAAAACAAAGACTATGGTTATCAGTAACAATGAACAATTAAGAGCTAACATAAAGATAGATGGAGCAGAAATAGAACAAGTTTCAAGTTTTATCTCTCTGGGCCATAAACTCACTGCAGATGGCAAATGTGATGAAGAAATAAAAAGAAGGATGTCTATTGCTAAAACAGCATTCTCTAAAATAATTAAAGTACTTGTGGGGTTCTGAGCAGTTTAAAGATCAGGATAAGAATGCTTCAC
This sequence comes from Mugilogobius chulae, assembly GCA_038363315.1. Classification (NCBI taxonomy): domain Eukaryota; kingdom Metazoa; phylum Chordata; class Actinopteri; order Gobiiformes; family Gobiidae; genus Mugilogobius; species Mugilogobius chulae. The sequence continues at coordinate 23,673,761 of CM076415.1, forward strand.
TCTTTTATATGGTCAGGATCACTGTATGGATATGAAACTTTTTCAAAACAAATGATGGACTGTCTGAGACCATTTGAGATGTGAAGCTATTGACCCTATTTTGTCCCGCCTACTTTTCTAGGACATGCACTTCCTGTTTTGCTGCATTTAGCCTGTAGATTTCAGTCGATGGGTTTATTTTAACTGTCAGTATATTTAATTAAAATTGCCCCACAAGACAAACAAACACGTTAGCTACCTTAACAGAGCTGAACAGGAAGTGCATTTCCAAGCCAAGTGGGCGGGACAAAATAGGGTCAATAGGAAGATGCTTAACATCACATGAATGGACAAAAACACCAACAAGGAAATCAATCTGATGATTTCTTCATAAATATCCAGAAAAGAAAACTTTTTTGGCCACATTATCACACTTACAATGATTTTAGAAAGAAAAACTTGCCCTCCATCTGGTCTCATGACGTCTTCAAAATCTAGAATGTAAAACCAACCTATAGAAACACATTTGATCTGACGGTGCGCCCATGCAAGAAGTGCAAAGAGATTTCAGCAAAAGAAAGAGTCGCACTTGAAGAGCCACATGTGGCATCTGGTTTAGTCTAACAATTGGAAAAGTCAAATCATTCTCGTGACTGTTGCTGATCGATGCAACCGTTGTGTTTGTTAAAGCTGTGAGTAACCTATTTAGTATCTTAAATAATCTAATTCTACCCTACAATTGCATTTACTTACAGAAAAAAAAACAAGGCACTCTCTTCTAAATAAAATGTCTTTCTTAACTTTGGCATGTTAAAATGGACCTCATAAAGTCCCAACATCTTCATCAGGAGGTTTTTTTCATTAAAAAGGCATTTTATTTAGAAAAGAGTGCCTTGTTGTTGTTGTTTTTTTTTTTTTTATGCATATATGGGCCCTTCACCAATGAGCACCTATTTCTACCTTTGACTATTTTGGTCCATGAAGCGTTTCTTTTAAGGTTTTGCCACAATTGTGTTTGTTTGTGTTCCACAAGAGCTCTTAGTATTGTCTTTGAATCAAGCACTAAATATATGACAAAAAAGAAAACCTCATAGGGCTGTGCGATTACCATAAGCTACTACTGTTTTCATAAGCTTTGAACTTTGCGGCTTATACAACCATGCAGCAAAATTATAGATTCTCATAGACTTATTATTAACAAGTGCGGCCTATTTATGTACTTTATAAATGTTTTTATTTAAATGTTGTTGGTGCGGCTTATATTCAGGTGAGCTCAATAGGGCAGAAATTAAGGATAATCAATTTTCTATTTCAATTATGATTATTGCTATAATCAACAGCAAAAATGGAATAATCGAGTAATCGTGATTATAAACATAAACTCTTAAGTGCACTCTATATTAGGGCTGCAACAAGTTAATCGATTAATCGCAACTAATCGATTATTGAAATGATTGTCAACTAATTTAGTAATCAATTAATCGTTACTGGTCTCTACAGATTTCAAACATAAATGAGCTGTGGAAAAGCATCAGATTGAACAGAAATTACATTAAATTTGTGAGTTTTTCATGTAAAAACTAGTTTGTCTGAGCCTAGTGTTGTTATGATACTAAATTCCAAGCTCAATTTAATTCTAAGGAAGAGACTTAATTCTTGATATGATACCACAATAATTAAAAATGCTCTTTTCACGTCAAATGTCTACACAATAAACTGACATTTTTAGTTCAAAACACAAATACTTTCTTCATTAAACATTTTGGGTTTAAACTAGCTTTGATCTTCAGAAAGAATTAAATTTTCTACTGTTTTTTGTTGTTGTTGTTGTGTGTTTGTTGTTTTTAAGTATCAATAGTTTCCAGTTTTAGTGTTGATTTGTATCTTGTTTTTGATACTTTTGACAACCTTAAATCCACATCTCCAGGACGTCCTCAAAATATTTCAGCTCAAATTTGGCAAAAATTTTGTATTCAAGTGACTAAGCGTTCTAATTAACTAATCGATTAATCGAAAGAATAATCGCTCAACTAATTAATTACAAAAACAATTGTTAGTTGCAGCCCTACTCAATATACATTTGTATCTTTTTGAGAGGAAAAGTTGCTCACACATGGTACCTTGTTATGTGGAATACCTTTCCAGCAGACACTTTTTATGATACCACTTTCATTTTAAAGGAACCGTATGTAAGATGCACAACTAGTGGTATTACAATCACAGATGACCATGGGTTGCCAGATTGTGAAATGGCCCATACATTGAAGATGAAGAAGATAGCTACTGACCAATCAGGAACAAGATTTGCTATGAATCATGGGTAATAACCAGAAAGTCACTTTCCCAGACACCTGACTCTTTGTCATGGTTTGTTCTGAAATATTGCTTTTTAACACAATGTGGGAGGAGCCTAATGAGAACTGTGTGGAAACAAGTGCATGAGCCTATCACAGACAGTTGTGTCTGTGTCCTGGAGAAACATCAGTTCAAACTCAACTATGTTCCTGACTCATGGTTCAAAATTAACTTCAGGTTCTAAGAAATCAAACTGGCAACCGAACTGAGAGAGTCATGTGAGGCTCATTCTGCTTTCTGATTGGATAATAAATGTAAACATCAACAAAGGAACATCATGTCCATTGCTTTTTTAATTAAGAATAACTCAGAATTACATTGACTTACATAGTATATTTGGACTTGTTGACCTTGTGTCTTTAGACACATATAGGTCATGTTTATGAAATCTGACATAAAAATCTTACATATGGTTCCTTTAACAGCTCATTCTCTTATATATGCACTGATACTCTACCTTCCATCTAAGATAAGCAATGTCTTAAGTAATCATGATTATTATTTTTCTATATTAGTAAAATGTGCCACTTGTTTGAAGATGATTTTTTAAAAGTATTTTTTTTTTTTTTTTTTTTCCAGTCTGATCAAAATGATGAATTATGCTGCAAGATCTATGCTTATTTCATCGATTGCTGAATTATCCATATGTTCAATGCATTTTTCACACAAATCCAATGAGTCTGATGATGACATACTATCTTAATGCTCTCATTGACTTTAACTGTCTATGTAAAAGACTCTCATTTCATCATTTTGCATAAGAGCGATTTGAATTGGCTGCAGATTCTTGTTAAGCTCAGCGTTGTAGAGACAAAATCTATTGGCTCGATACGCTGTCCTGTTCTCAGCATGTACACAGGCTAATGATGTGGCACCACTCCTAACACTGGATCCATCCTGTTCTCCGGCCAATACAGGCTTGTTACTGTCCCTCTCAAACACGTCCAAGTCCTCGGCGCACATAAATAAGGCAACTTAATGATCTAGTTTTATTTTACTTATTGGCAAATGTTCTTTATTAAGCTGTAAGTATTTTTGGATTTGCAACTTTAGTGTCTCAGCGTCAGCATTTCTCTACCGTCTGATTGCAGTCATTAGTTTATTTCACAATATGTTCCCGCTGTACAAGTTATTTTGAACAGCATCAACTTATTATACATAAATCAAAACATACAAAGCATTGGAAACTAGGATAGTTGTTTATATTGTTTAATTAATAATCTCATTTACTTCACAAACTAGCAGAGGTGGGACAAAGTCATTGTCCCAAATAGGTCTCTGAAGTCCAAGTCAAATCCAAATCTTTTAATTTTAGTTTCAAATCTTAATATCGAATTACCAAATACATGCATCTTGTATTTCTACAAAGTTATTTTTTATATAAACTATCCCATAAAAAAGAAGTGAGGACTGACATGTTTCAGTTAGTTAATGCAAAATTACAGCATTTATTTCATCTTAAGAATCATCAAGTTCTTTCAAGTTACTGACATTAAAGTTCAAGTCTTAGTTTAGTCACGACTTGCAAGTTTACAGCTTTGGCTAGTTGAATAGTTTATTTATACAGCACAATTACACAGACAAAGTGCATCACACAGTAACCCCCTTCACACTCGGTGATAGCAGCAGCCCTGGGGCAGCTCAGCACAAGTGATTCACCTAAACACCTGGTGTTAGTGATGGGGCTTCCAACTCTTGAAAGAATTCAAATCATCATGAATCATTCGTCTTTTTAAGGCAGTAACCCATGTGTACTTGTTAATGAGTTGTCAACTTGAGCCTCCCATTCAAAATGTGACAGCCGAAATACTATGTGTTTATTTCAGACAAATAACACTTGTTTTTTTCCCGATACACACTTTTCAGTAATTTATTGTGTTTGTGTTATTTACTAATAAAATTTAAGATAAGATAAGATAAGATAAGATATCCTTTATTTGTCGTACAATGGGGAAATACCAGTGTTGCAACGCACATTTTAAGAGCAGCAGGGAAAATAGAAACATGCAATCAAACAAGATAATAGAAATAAAATGGACTTAAAATATATATAAAGATGCAATAGTTAAAAGACTTATTTACAATAAATGTTTGCTATGGCACAGTGCAGGATATGACAGGATAAATAGATAAAGTGGCATCAGTATATAGTATATAGTATTATGTACAATATATGACTATGATTATGTACAACTGCAGCAGATGAACAGAATAGATAACCAATAATAAATAGTAATTGCACCTATACTAACTCTTTTGCCCCTCAAATTGGGAACCACTGTCTTCGAGAATATCCATTCCCTCGAGTTTAAGTAAGTAAGTTTTTTTTGCATGACACTTTTCACAAAGTCACAAAGTGCTTCACAGTGAGATGACCCCCCCCCCCCTCCCCCTCCCCACTCAGTGATAGTAAGCAGCCCAGCTCAGCAGAAGCAATTTGCCTAAACACCTGGTGCCCCAACCTCCAACCACCACCAAGCGTTCCCTAACGTGCATGACATCTTATTAGTTTAATCTTCTGCTTGTCATTGATAAACATCAAATTTACCCGGTATAAGCAAAAATGCATCACAATTTATTAAAGACAAAAACAATTTTGATTTCAAAACTCATGTGTTATTGACATTATTCTGGAAGTTGTCATGCACACTGCAATTTAACACAAATCAGACTATCTTTCAAAAGTGCATCAGTCCAGAATAAGGTGAATTCTGTTCTGAGGTAAATAACGTCTTTTAAGGTTTCATAATCACTTGGAGAATAGTTTAATCTGACCAAAAACAAGAAGTAGTGGAGGTAAAATGTGTGTTTAAGCAGATCATAACTCCATCTATCAATAATGAGCATGTTTAAATGAAAAATGTGTTGTAACTTCACCCGGAACAGCGGCTACAAAGTCGCCAATTCAGCTCTAATCGGCCCACTATTTCATGCACTCACTCCTCGCTCTACATTGACGCTGGTTCTGGCTTCACAGGTCCCAGGCCACTTCCACCAAATGATCCAGTGTCTCTAAATACTGCTCCAGCCCCACTCAAAACAATGATAAATCCTTTTCCAACTTGACTATTGGTTCACGTTGAGATCATCCGTCATGCTCCAGCCCAATAGCCTTTATAATACTCTTCACAGTGGCGTTTGAGATTGCTCCTGGTCTTAAAATAGTGTCAGAGGAAGGTGCCCCAAAGAGGTAAGGAAACGAGGAGACAAGACACGAGAGGAAGGAAAGATGAGAGGAGAAATGGCTGTGGTGGAGTGGTTAAAGAGGTCTCCGATTGGGGCAGAGGAGGAAGAAGGGTATTGGTGATTGTAGAGCAGTACCATTTGTCCTCGCAGGGATCTCAAAGGAAATCGGTATCAATTATTCATACGCAGCATAACTAGCGACAAATGTGAGCTGAGATAGTGCAGTTCAGGGTATGTCATGGAGAAATAAGGTTACATGCACAAAGCAAGGTTTGCATTTTATTAGTATTCATCTTATTACTATTAGTATTAAGGTTCAAATCAAAGAATTTAGATTTTACCTTAAAGTTGGGGTAGGTAACCTTTTTAGTTGTAAATGAGTAAACTTTATTTTTTCCACCAAAAAGTCTATGATAAATGCAGCACTTTGTGAAAAAATTAGGCCACTGTGTACTGTCTGAATTCAATTATAAAGAATTTTAGTTCTTATCAGCAGCTGAATGCTGCACTCTGATTGGCTGAGCTTGGGTGGTCCTTTCCAGTTTCACTTTTTTGTTTGTAAAAAAGTGTTTTTTAAGTCATATTTGCCACCAAAATGAATACATGTTAATATGTATCATGTATCAAAGGATTTGTGAGAAGTTGCCAGATTGAAAACCTACGTGTTTGCAGTCTAAAAATCATCTACCTACAATTTGCAGCTGTATTAAGAAAATGTTGCATACCCTTTTAGCATTTTTTGTCTCAGCCAAATTCTCTTCGAAACTTAGAAATTACACTTAAACTAAACATTACATCAGCTATATTAAATCTTCTGCTAAAATGACTTAAATCTACATTAAAGCAAAGCTATGTTTCCATTTTTGCAACCTTCAATACAACATGTTAAAGATGCAAAAAAAAATACTTAAATAAAAGCATGTTTTTTGTCATTTAGATTTCTTTGTTGCACTAAAATAATAAACATATGTTTCTTTACTTTGAACAGGCTTGCATGGCCACAAAACATACTATTATTGTGCATTTGTTTCTATATAAAAGTGGTTACACTGGAAAATGTTTTACTGTTTTTGAGGTACAAATGTCTTATTTAAAATTAAATAATCTGCAAGTGCAGTAAGAACATTTGACTAAGCTTGTTGTTTAGAGCAGAAAACACTAGTTTCAAGTACTCTTGACAAGATTTTTAAGCAAATTTATTCTTGATTAAAGCAATGATGGCTTAAAAACAAATAAGTTTGCTTAAAATAAGTTTTTTTTATGTAGATAAGGTTAATCGATAGAATTTCTTAAAACGAGTCAAAAAATCTTAGTAAGACTTGGTCTTATTTAGTGAGGAAAATTAAAAATTTGTCTTTTAAGATTATTATGCTTAATTCAAGACATTTTATCTAAGTTGGATTATTCTTTTTTGCAGTGTAGAGTAGCTGTATTTTTTTCACATTTTTATGGCATAACATAGATTTAGACTCATTCAGATTTTTTTTTTTTCAAAGTAAAGGTTTAACTTTCTGACTACTGAATTGCGTAGCAGACTTTTCACCTACAGAAAGTTACACAGTGCACCTTTAACTATGAAACAGTGAAGCCTTTACCTTCCCTGACCCATGCCTGTGTTGCCATGCTACTCACAGGCATCCCCCAAAAAGCAGCACATCTCAGTCTCTGTTTGAAAGTCTAAGCTCAAAAACATGCTTAAGCCTCCTTCTGCTTCCAAAACAGACCGGAGGAGAGTAGCCAAGAGTGGAGAATCATCTCGTGGAGACAGTTCGGCTGATAATTGACTGAAGGAATGCCAGCTCCTCACTGATGAACACTCGGCATCTCCAAAATGGCTTTAGCGGCTAATGGAGCTGAGGGAAAAATGAGCGCGCATAAACTGGAGAGGTAATGTAGCTTCCAGCGCGGTCCGCTTCATTTTCTCCCGACCAAAGAGATTACGCGGACCCCCCGAAGGCAGCCGAGATTGAAAGCCTGGCGAGCAGAAAGTCCAAACAGCTAAGTGAAATTAGAAGTGAATTTGGGCCAAAAGTTGAGACCCGTCGGCCCTCCTCAGTTTGCACATCACAGACTCTCACAATGGCCATGCTAATCTGTCACCGCGGTTCATTTAACAGCCAGGCTTCACATCCTCCTGATTATCGTCATTATGGCGCTCTCAGTCTTCACCGACTTCAGAATACTTAACTTTTTGCACTCGTCTGGCAGTTCTTCTGGACGATGAAATATGTGGCTAATGTAAATATTATGTAGACTTGAACTCACTGTAGGGACTGGCTGACGTGTGGATGAAAGGTGTTTGGTTCTGGACTGATACAGATGGGAGCAAGCTTTGGAATGAATGAATGAATGTTTTAAGAAGCAGAAATCATATTTTACAACAGCTAAAACGACTATGTGTCAGACCATTAGATTCCGGCGTCCCTTCAAAAAATGTATTTTTGTTCATTATCTGATCAAAACAAACTATGAAGCACCAAGTTTAAGATCATTGTGTCAAATCAGCCTCTGGGATCAGACTCCGTTTCAACTGTAAACTGACAAATTAAACAAATTCCCCATAATTTTTAATAGGACTTTTGTATTGGCTATGCCTGATTTCTTTGGACTAATTTTAGGTCCCTAAAACTAATTTTTACCTCAGTTACCTTCAGCTTTTGCAGAGGAATTATCAAATCTCCAAATATGCCAAATCTAGTGTCATTAAGGTCGCAGTTGTCAACACCAGCTATACCAATCTTACAACTACTAAAAAAATATAGGAAACTAGATTGTGTTTTTCTTCTGTTTGGACAAAGTTTTCACGTCTGATCAGAGTCTTTTAGCTTCTGAAACTAAAACTACAGAAATACAGCTTCACAAAAACTCCACTCATTTGCTTGTGCTCCAAATGGTCAGAAACAGTTTTAGGTTGAAATTGCATCAATTTTAGTCAGACGTGTGGAAAAAAAAAGGCCAGAATGAGATTCATTTCTAATAAAATGAATTTCTAATAATCAATGATCAGCTTGGGGAGGTACTGGACACATTAGTTTGGGGACACTGGAGCTGAAGGAAACTTATGCTGACATGAGTAAAACATGCAAACTCCACAAAGACCCTGGGTCAACGGGGAGTTGATTCCAGAACCTTCTTGCTATGAGGACAGCGCCTTAACTGCTCTGCCACTGTGTCAGAACTTTGTTTACTGTTTTGTCGTTGAAACTCTGTGAAAATGTAGACATTTCATGTCAAAATATAATATGTGCCCATTGCCTAACATCTGGTCTTTTAAAACTTTTTTTCTTTGGTATTTCTCCAATATTCTAAAGTTAAAGTAGCTGGGTGCACGGTAGCCAAGGGGTTAGAGCTCTGGCTTCCCAATAAGGAGGTCATGGGTTCGACTCCCGGGTCGGACGATCTCTCTGGATGGAGTTTGCATGTTCTGCCCGTGTCACCGTGGGTTTTCTCCGGGTACTCCGGTTTCCTCCCACCGCCAAAAACATGCATGTTTAGGTTAATTGGGCATCACTGTAAATTCCCATTAGTGATTGAATGAGAGAGTTAATGGTTGTCTGTCTAACCCTGCGGCAAGTTGGCCACTGTCCAGGGTGTTTCCCCGCCTAAGGCCCAGTCCAGTCACCCGCGACCCCTAATGGTATTAAGCGGTAGAAAATGAATGAATGAATAAAGTAGCTGCTTGTTTTCCTATATGACTAGAATATCCACATTGTTTAGTTTATTCCCTCTTCATACAGACAAACTGGGGCTTGGGCTAGGTTAAGATTAGGATTTCTTTAATATGAATAAAAAATAACACATCTTTACAACCACCATAGAAATGAACTATTATGTGTCATAGTTAAGCAAAAAAGGCTTGAAATCTTGCTAATCATACAATATTGATATTCTGTTATGTCGTGGTATATTTGTATGCTTTCTTGTGAGATCAAGTTAACCATTCATAAGCCATAGCTGCAGCAGTCTGGTGTCACAAATCTGGAGAATTCAGAATAGTGTTTTTAAGGGGAAAGAAAAGCTTCTCACAGACTGAACTTCTACTGTTTTTTAATTAAAAACTCATAAACTAAATTTGCATAATCCATGTCCTCTTTAATGTTCAGGAAAGTAATATTAAAAGCCAGTTTTAATTGTTTTTAATGTAAACTTGTGACCAATCAAAATAAGAGCAAAATCTTGTGTGTAATCTTCTCCAGTCCTATAAAAAACAAGCCATAACATCTTTAACTACAAACTGTATTGCACTTGCAGCCCATTAAAACAGCCAGCCTATGTTTATATAAGAAACAACACTTCCAAGGCCACACACATAACTGAATGAAAGTGCGCTTTGCCCTTTTCTCGCTCGGCGCTAAACCTAAATAAATAGCAGTGATTGGAGTAAATGACTTTCCTTGGAGGGCCACCCCCGCAGTGCAGTGAGTCCGAACACCTTCTCCTGCCTCCCAGCGGACCTCGGCTCTCTCCGCCGCTCCACAGAGGAAGCCCCATGCATTATGTATCAGCACCCAGGCCTATTTCGAAGCAGAGGCAAAAAATAGAGAGAAATACCCAGCTCTGCGCGCGTCTCTGCCATCAGTCCCGCCGTGTTTCTGAGGGAAACGAGGTCTTGTTCCGACTGTACGGAATTACCAAGAGGAACACATGAAATATTTAGCATTGTCATCCCGTTCCTCGCGCTTTCGGCTCAAACTTCCTGCAGGGAAATTTTTAAAAAGTGGAGGTTATCAGGGGCTCGGTGTAGGCACATTATACACAGGGGGAAAGCAGCGGTGCGAGGTCGTACGAGGAAGTTTGACTCAAGCATAGCCCCAAAACAAACAACAAATGCATTCAGGTGAAGATCGTACACAGTTGTTCAGAAAGACTGGGCTCTGATTAATAAAAAATACAGTATATGTAAATTGTCTTAGGCTTTGGTATTCCATTGACTTGTGAAAACTCCACCAAAACCTACCAAAACTACAAACACAATAACTTGATATTTTCAGAATGTACAGAAGGAAATACCATCACAAAGGCATAAATGAAACAAACTGAATATTAATTCATATGTTAAATATAGTGATTTGACATTAAGCCTTAAATTTCATTGGCTGTATTTTGTCACCAGTGTTTTTTTCTTCTCTCATGGAACAAAAATAAATAAATAAAAAATATAAATTATGCACATGGATTTGACATACTTCAATTTAATATTGAAATCTATGAAAAAAAATTTGGTTTGCAGTTTTAGAATGGCTTGATAAACTCTAGAATTGTATTATTTTGTAAAATACATTTGAACACTTATTTAGTGTATATTTTTGTACCTGTTGCTAAAAACAGTGAACCTGGCTCATGCCAGATGGATATGTGTTGAACTCCTATCTGAGTTCTCACTATATCCATCTGGGACTTGACTTGCTGAAAGCAATCGAGAAAAGGCGGGGCGTTTAGTAAAATACTTCGAGCTGATTGGGTGTGGGGCCGACCTTACAAGTACGCGTCACACATACGGCTCTTCTTTCAAAAAGAAATTACTCCGTATTTCTGCTAAAACTGCATCAAAAGCAGCAGAAACACGTACATCCACGAGAGCCGCCATCTTTGTTTAGCTTGAATAGTCTTTGTTGACAATTGGAGGGCGTTTGAGGGGAAGCCTGGGCTCATTCGCAGGGATCGTGTCCATCCGACTTCGGCTGGCACATCCCTTTTAGTTAGGAATTTGGCCGATAGCCTTAGTCGCCTAAATTGACAGAGTAAACATGAGTTCCAGGCGCAGAACAGTTGTGTAAAGCACTGTTCTGTTACTGGTGCTGGGCTCTCGCCTGCACTGTCACAAATCAAGTGTTCAGAACCTAGACAGATAGAGACTGTGTGTGTCCCTCGTAAAAACAAAACATGTACCGCCAAAAAAGCCAACTCAGGTGTTAGACCACAAAACTTAATAAAAATACCAATGCGTGATACTAGTAAATCAGTAAATAAGTTTGTAAAATGCGGATTGCTAAACATTAGGTCAATTTCCTCTAAATCCTTTTTAGTTAATGAATTGATTACTGATCACAATATTGATATTTTAGCTTTGACTGAAACATGGCTTCAACCCGATGACTATGTAAGATTAAATGAGTCCACACCTCCAAGTCACTATAACTTTCAGACTGCTAGGAGCACAGGCCGAGGTGGAGGTGTGGCAGCTATCTCTCACTCTAGTTTACTTCTCTGCCCAAAAACTAGTAATGCATCTAACTCCTTTGAAAGCCTCACACTATCTATAACCTGCCCCAAGTGGAAAAAACAAAAGGGTGTGTTATTTATAATAATTTATCGACCTCCTGGTCCTTATTCTGAGTTTCTAACCGAATTTTCAAACTTTATATCAGGCCTAGTATTAGACTGGGACAAAATAATTATACTCGGAGACTTCAATATTAAATTAGACCTGAACGATGATTGCCTAAGTAAAGCTTTCAGCGCTCTTCTAAATGACATTGGTTTCACCCAGAATGTAAATAAACCAACACACTGTCACAAGCACACTTTAGATCTTGTACTCACATATGGTTTAGAGATCAGTGATCTAAATGTCCTCCCTGAAAACCCAGTACTATCAGATCATTTTCTAATTACTTTTCAGTTTACTCTAAAAGATTTCTCTGCTCCTCAGAATAAAATAATAACAAAAAGAACAATATCTGAAAAAACAGTTATAAAATTTAAAGAAATAATAGGGCCAATATTCAGTGACATGTCATGTGACCCAGATGAGGATAAGCTTAATCCCAATATAAGCGACCAATTTGTTGACAAAACCATGGACTCCTTGAAAACTGCTCTTGATACTGTTGCTCCCTTAAAACATAAGTCCGTTAGGCCAAGGCAATCTTCTCCATGGTATAATGAAGAACTGCGTGCACTTAAACAAAAGGTTAGGAAATTAGAACGACCGTATCGTAAATGCCATTCAGAGCAATCCCTAGAAGCATGGAAAACTTGCCTTCTGTCTTATAAACAGGCTCTGCGCACGGCTCAAACCAGATACTATTCAAATCTAATAGAAGTAAATAAAAATAATCCTAGGTTTCTATTTAACACTGTAGCCAGGCTGACCAACTGCCACAGTGCAGTAGAACCATCAATCCCAGTTACTCTCAGTTCTGATGATTTTTTGACATTTTTTAATAATAAAATAATCAATATTAGAGATAAAATAGATGAAATCACTCCTGCTACTAGCAATGAACAAATCCAAGCTGTAAAAGTAGGGTCTCATTTAGATCCACCTGTAATATTAGACAACTTTGTTTCTCTTAGTAAAGCAGATTTAATTTCAGCTTTTAAGTCTTCTAAAACCTCAACTTGTATTTTAGACCCAATCCCAAGTAGGCTTCTCAAAGACATTCTCCCTCTGATGTTAGATCCTTTTCTTAGTATAATAAATACCTCATTAAAAAGTGGCTATGTTCCACAGTCTTTTAAATATGCTGTAATTAAACCTCTTTTGAAAAAGCCAAACCTTGATCCTGAAGTTTTAGCCAATTATAGACCTATTTCAAATCTTCCCTTTATTTTCAAAATACTTGAGAGAGTTGTAGTTAAACAGCTCTGTCGCCACCTACAGGAGAATAATTTATTTGAAACATTCCAGTCTGGTTTTAGAGCTCATCATAGTACGGAAACAGCTCTCCTTAAAGTCACAAATGATTTGTTATTAGCTGCTGACAACGGACTGATCTCAATCCTGGTTCTGCTGGATCTCAGCGCAGCGTTTGATACGATTGATCACAATATTTTACTGCAGAGATTAGAATGTGATGTAGGTGTCAGAGGAACTGCTCTGAGCTGGTTTAAATCCTATTTAACCGATAGGTATCAGTTTGTTAATGTAAACCAAAGCTCCTCACAATGTTCTAAATTAACCTGCGGTGTGCCACAGGGCTCTGTACTTGGTCCAATTCTTTTTACTCTCTATATGCTGCCGCTAGGTAACATTATCAAAAAGCATGGCATTGACTTCCACTGTTATGCAGATGACACTCAGCTGTACTTATCAATGAAACCAGATCAGACTGGTCAAATAGAAAGACTCAGTGCCTGTGTGAAGGATATAAAAACCTGGATGAGCCTTAACTACCTACTCCTTAATCCTGATAAAACAGAAGTGATTTTACTCGGCCCTAAACATCTGCGCGACTCTCTAACTGAGCAGATAATCACACTGGACAATGTCAGTGTAGCCTCCAGCTCGACTGTAAGAAACCTTGGAGTCTTATTTGACCAAGAGCTCTCATTCAAAGCACATATTAGTCAAGCGTGCAAAACTGCCTATTTTCACTTGCGAAATATTGCCAAAATTAGAAATCTACTGCCTAAAAATGATGCTGAAAAACTAATCCATGCCTTTGTCACGTCGAGGTTAGACTACTGTAACTCCCTGCTTGCAGCGTGTCCTAAAAGCTCAATAAAAAGTTTTCAATTAGTTCAAAATGCAGCAGCAAGAGTACTAACAGGTACTAAAAAACGAGAACACATTACCCCAGTACTAAAAGATCTTCACTGGCTTCCTGTTGAGTCTAGAGTCAAATTTAAAATTCTTCTTCTAACCTATAAAGCTTTAAATGACTTGGCCCCTTCTTATATCAAAGATGAAATAATTCCTTATCATCCTAACCGTTCACTTCGCTCTCAAGATGCTGGACTTCTGGTGGTTCCTAGAGTCTCTAAAAGCACAATAGGAGGCAGAGCTTTTAGCTATCAAGCCCCCTGGCTATGGAATCAGCTCCCTGCTCATGTCAAAGACGCTGACACAGTCTCTACATTTAAGATTAGGCTCAAAACGTTCCTCTTCGGATTAGCTTATGATCAGGTCAGTTAGGAACAGACTCTAAACCCATAGTTCTAGTCAGGCTGCCCTAGGAGCAATTATACTGGGGAAAGTATGGCAACTTGAGCACTATCCTCTCACTTCTGCCTTTCTTGTAAAGAATAATAAACTACAGTTCATCTCTAGTCTGTTCTTTGCTATTCACTCGTTGTCCCCTGTCCCACTCCCCTCTCGGGGAGTGTAACTGTTTCAGATGCTGCTGTTCCAGTGACGTGGGCCGGACCACTGATGCTTGGACCTCCGCCCCACCTTCCTCTCCAGGATTGGCCTGTCCTGACCCTGCTAGACGAGTCGTTTCCCTCTGCTTATGGACTCTGGCTCCACAAACATAAACTCTTTAACTTTAGCCTTAGTTACATCTACAGCCTGTCCGTCCATGGGAGTGGAACCCTTCTTCACTGTGGTTCTCCTCGAGGTTTCTCTTTTTCCCTTAGGGTTTTTTTGAGTTTTTCCTTGCCGAGAAGGAGGGTCTAAGGACAGGGGATGTTCTGGACAATCATTCATCTGCTCTACTAATAATCTGCTTGATCAAATGTTTCATTGAATGTGTATTGTTTTATTGAATATGTATTGTTTTATTTTGATTTCCTATTATTCATATTTGCTAAAATTAATAATCCTGGGAAGTCCTCAGAGACGACTGTTGTTGTGATTTTGGGCTATACAAAAATAAATTGATTGATTGATTGATTGAATGAGACTCGGTGGCGGCACTGGGGCGCTAACAGTCGTCTTAACACCGCCGAAACACCGCTGGTTCGGACTCCCAAACCAATCGGGCAGCTGGAAGGCCAGATGGTTTATCTCCTGTTTGTGAATTCACAAATATCGCGAGATAAACCATCTGGCTTGCCAGGTTAAAAAACAATAGGTTCATATCATGATCTCATTTAAAATGTCTCTCAAAATCAAACTGAGCTTCTTTTAACAGCCTTTCAGCAGAATATGATTCAAAGTGTAGCTCTACTACAGAAGCAGAACTCTAGTAGAGCTGGAGTTGGAGTATTTAAAGCAACACATTGATTTAGTTCCTGTTAGCCGAACTAAATTCTAGTGATAGTTGTGATTTGACAAAATCTCATTCCATCTGGACAGACCTCGGTCGTATGGATAAAGACGATGACGGCCCAGACAGCACAGGTGGTTTTGAGTGCACATTTAACAAATATGGAAGTACCGACGACGGATCTATACTTTGGCCTACTTTTGTAGAATTAGGAACTATTTTGACGTGACGATATGTCCATTTATGGATGGAAAAGATGTCCATGCATTTCGTTAAAACATACATAGATCTCAATTCAAAGTTGAGTTGTTTCCCCCTGTTTGCATAACTTGTATTGTGTTCAAAGCTTTGCAGTGCACCTGGAGACTTTTCACCAGATTTTGAAATATTGAGGCCAGAGTTAACTAGCTGTAAGATTAATAATCCTAAAACATGCAGGTATCGAAGCGGGCACCCATGACTGTGTGGTGGCAGAGTCTACCACATCGTAGCACCTCATTACACAGTCTTACACAGACTTGTGCTCCCAGTGGAAATGCTTCTTATATCTGAGTCCTGTGATTATCAGCTTGTTTCAGAGGAGGAGGGTCCGGACCTGCTGAGGTCAGAGCTGCAGCGCTGTGTCTCTGGGGACTCAGCGGAGAGAGGGAGGAGGGGGGAGGAGGGTGACACGCAGGGGTGGATTGTGGGACTTGATTTATGCTCTGAGGAAAGTGTTGGCTGCAGACTGGGTCACTGCAGACTGTTACATGTATGGGCTGGGCTCTGGGTGTCGTCAAATGTCCCACAAAACTTACTCAAATAAGATCTTTGCCTTTGTAATGTTGTTTTATTTTACATAAAAAAAAAGAAAAAAAGCTAACTAGTTTGCTTGTCAAATGTTTTAAAATTAGGTAACCTAACTTAGTCAAGTTTAGGAATTGGCTAAAGTAACGGTTAATTTTAGGAGAAGGGCTAGGACAATCTTTCCCAACTGGAGGTATCCTTGGGGGTCTTTGGCAGTATTGCGGGGGTACATGGAAAAATCTAAAGTTTTATTTATTAATTTTGCTTGAGATATTTGTTGTTGTTTTTTTTTTTAAGTTTCGATTTTCTTATTTTAGTTTTTATGTTAAATGTTAAAAAACATTGCTGAGATGAACATTTTCTAAAAAAGAAAAGAAAATGTTCAATCTAAGCTATTATTTTGTCTCATTGTTTAATTAATACAATATGTTTATGACCATTACAGATCATTTTTAAGAGTAATTAAAGAAAGTGCTCCTTTTCAAAACACAGCAAAATGGTGAAATATAAAACAAATTGTATAATTTCTCTCCAAAACTAACTTGGAGATCAACTGATCACTGTGAGTGCAGCTCTACCGTGCAGACGACTGTTCAAACAACTGCCTGATCAAATATTGGTCAAAATAGGCCAGATGGCTGATGTGGCCGATATGCAAAAAAAAAAATAAATCAAACTACCGGCTAGTAGATATATCAGTCTCTACTTTCTAGGACCAAAATCTCGTTCATTACCTTCGGTGAGATGTGATTTCTAGATTACAATAACTTGTGTGTAAGCTCATGTATTGCAATTACAAAGGAGGTTTTCCTTATATTTTGCTTCATAGAATGTACTTTTAATATACACATTTAACCGGTCTTTTGTCCAAATACGTTTTTATGTTTCACTTTGCACTCTTAAAGTATCTGTTTTATTCATACATAAAGGTTAAATAAAATAGGACTATTTTATTTATATTCATCCATTATACTGTATATAATCAGTTGGTTATTTTTAATATACCGTGTAAAATACATGACCAGGGGGAACTCAAGACATGGCCATGCAGCTTAGCGGGTCCTCAGGGCAAAAAAAGGTTGTGAACCACTGGGTTAAGATTAGTGGAAATGGTTTAGATTAGTTGGAAGCAAAAATCACACAAGAAAAATTTCCTAAAATAACAACAACAAAACAAAAAAGAAATGACTTTGGCCTGATAGGTAGAAAAGTTTTGAACCATCTGCTTTTGCATGTTTCTTGCACATTTCTATGACAACCAGCGAGTACAGCAAACAGTAATGCAATATGGCAGCCGTCAAACTAGTGCTGGGCGATATGGAAAAAAACTTATATCCCGATATAGATTTTTTATATCACGATAACGATATATATCACGATATACCATAATTAAGTATGTTTTCAATTATTCACTGTAAAGTTTGACACTATTTCATTGCTTACTTTTCTCCAACTTTATTTTGAAGTGAATTTAACTTAATTGTCACAAATGAGACTCATTATAGTGAAGAGGAAAGAGAAAAGTCATGTTTTCTATGTTTATATTTGTAATAAAACATGTTTATGTAAAACAATATTTTCCAATTGTGTAAATTCTGTAAAAAAATAAATCCATTTATAAAACAATTTGCTAATTTACTCATCAAGTAAAGTTTGATTAAACAAAACCAAACCAAACAAAAAATACAGTTTTTATTGAAATGAATAGCTTATTTGTGCTGTATTTGGCACTGGCCCTTTAACACCTGCAGGTTGGGGCTGTAGTTAGCGCTCTAGTTTCCCCTCGCCAACAACAGCCACACGTCAAAGCAAAACAACGAAGCAAAGTGATTAGGAGCGCTTTGTCCCGTTCATCAGCGCTGTTTCACTGGTGTTTAGCGGAGCGCTATTGGGTCATTGGCCACGGCAATGCGTACATGGAGACAGGCGGAGCGCTCCACGAGGCTCTGGCTGCAGACCTGCACCGAGAGCGCGCGGACCGACAGGCAGAGTGAACGTGGATACAGCGGACGTGCGCACGGCAGGCAGGGCGCGGTAAAACACTGGAGAGAGAGACAACGAGTGGCGAAGGAAAAAGAGAGCCACACCGGCTGTCCCTGTTCACGGCTGCGGCGCTGACTGCAGCCCAGGCCACTCCTCCTTCCACGGACAGCGCTCTTTACCATGTCCTCGTCTTTCTTGGACTCTCAAAAGTATTAACTGCAAAGTTTACATAGAGCCTGTTCTAGCTGCTTCATTGTCTGTCTAAGCGTTGGCACATAAACTCCCCAATAAGAAACAATAGATGGTTTTTGAGTAATGAATTTTGTTTCACTTTGTCAGAGCAGAGCTTTAATTGAGTAGTTTTGAAGAGCATTGCAGGGAACTCTTAATTTAATTTAACTATGGAAACTAAAAGCCTACTTCATTGTAGTACCAAAATTATTTTCTATCACATGAGCAGTTAAATGTAATAAGAAGGGACGGACTGACGGACAGACAGACAATGCAAACATACAGATACATACATACATACATATACATACATAAATACATACATACATACATACTTGTTTTTCTATCTTAGTGAGGACCTCCATAGGCATAATGTATTACCCAGCCCCTTACCCTAACCTTAACCATCCAAACTAACCCCTAGCCCTAACCCTAGCCCTAATCCTAACCTTAACCCAATTCTATCCCTAACTCTAAAACCACATCTTGACCCTCAAACAGGCCAAAACAGGCCCTTCAGAAAGTGAGGACCGGCCAAAATGTCCTCACTTTCCAAAAATGTCCTCATTTTGTTGGTTAAAAATTCAAAACGGTTCTCACTAAGATAGAAAAACAAGTACATACATACATACATATATACATACATACATACATACATACATACTGTTATTAGATTTTGTATTTTTTCAGAGAGGTGTTGTTCCATTTTTGTCCATAATTTTCGACTAACTGGACAAGAAGAATATTTTCAAGTTCCAATTGACAAAATGAGCATTTGGGTTCTAGTTCGATGAATCTAGATATAAATATATTAATGGAGTAGTAATTATGAAGAAGTTTGAAATGAATTTCCCCTATTGTATTCTTTTTCTTTTTTGGTATGGGCTCTATGCACGGAGCTTCATGACGTGTTTCCGGTAAAATCTCAGATTGCTCAGGAGTTTCCGGTAATGGCGGACGCTAGTGTTTCGCCCATGTTGTGGCCTAATTTGACCTGCAAAAAACTCTACTCCACTCTCCTTGTGAGCAATGCGAATGGTTTATTTATTTCTCTAAAGAGTAGGCGACCTCTGTGTATTTTGTCCACGAATGTGGTACAAAAACTACTTTAAACTTATGTGGTTTCTGTGCTGGCTACAAGCGTTCGTCGACAACTCATAAAATAAAACAACATTGGTAAATCTTCCTCCGAGAAGACGAGAAGCACAGAGCACAAAGAGCCGTGTCACAGTTAGATTAAACTTCGCACCTACCAGCACAGGGATCTCGGATTCAACTATAGAAACGGATTTGCTGAAATGATTGATAAAATTAGTTACAGACGATAGAAACGATAAAAGAGAAATGGCAGCAGACAGAAACAACGGGGATGAATTATTTGAAGGGATCGTAAGCCACTGCTGACGTGAATGATGAACCACTCAAAATATTTTATACACTTTCTAAAGGTATGCGAGTCAAAGTTTATAAGTGAATCACAAATGACCCACTTACGCACAAAACAAGTGTTACGATGCTTCTAAGCATAACTTCGATTATGTGGATCGGTTGCCTCCATACAAAGCGGAAGTCTGTTATTTATTTATTTGACATTCGCACAGCACCAGTATATGTTGTTTTTGTGCAACCAGCTGTCTTGTAGCTTTTTTAATTAACA